>OY748299.1:8779431-8811002 GCA_963556515.1 Nudaria mundana | reverse complement strand
AATACATTATTTTAACACCCATTAGAGGGGTTGGCTTACTTTAAGATATCTCTCATTTTGATATTTATAAGCAGTAACGTTACTAAACATATCAAAACCCTGTAGGCGTATAACTGCCGAGTAGGTACATTAACCATACATATTTTAATTTCGCCTAATTAAATATTTATATGGAAGTCTGCTGAAAAAATTTAAAATAAGGTAGCTCTAGAATTTAAATTAAAGCTAAACTAAAAAATATACGTTCTCATTTCTGTACTTAACACAGAGATAATCGTGGACATTATAATAAAATTAGCAAGCTTGAATAGATGATCACGAGCGCAGATGAAGCGGTATATTTTTATTTTTATATATTATTTTTATTCACTTTACAGTTTGAACTTGGTCAAAAAGTGTTCCTAAATAGTACCTATATGTATATCAAGTTAGTTATATATAAACGGTATTGATAGTACTATTCACTGTATTAATGTATCTTTTAAACTACTTAATTATTTAAATGCAGCGAAAGCAAATTCAGCGATAGATAGTCCTTTTATAGAAAGGTTTATATGTACCTAAGTATACTGAATTCCTTAAGTTTAACGTCGATTACCGTGTGTAACCGAAGTGGAACTAGGGCGGATGGCTATATACATATATAGGATACCATAAAAGATTATATTGATTTAATACGTTCACAGTTGTTAAAGGAGATAATTAAATATGTTTAAATTAAAACTTGTCACAGACTTTATTCTTCTGACACCGAGGCCTACCTTTTTTTGAGATATTAAAGTTCCAATAACCAATACGTAATAACTTATTGATTATTTGAACAGTACTTTCACTTGATTGATTTTCTGCAAACACTTCAATTCCTATGGCTCCAATGATAGCGAATTTCACCCCAAAATTATAGAGCATACCGTTTGCAAAAACTTGCATTCGGGCGAACAGTAAGTTTTCGCTCATCATCATCAAGAGTCCATTCTATGGCGAATACAACCAAGTTTTAATGTTAGGAAACTGGTAATGTTCCAAAAAACCTATTACGGCTCTGTTAACCGTTACTCCGAGGCGCACGCTATGATAAATGTCAAAAAAAGAACCGCATTGCAGGGTTAAAGGCTACAATTTGCCAACGCAACTACGTTATGTAATATTAATGATGCTATTAAAATTACCGTTTAATTTCTTGTGTATTTCACAACGGCTGTACAGATTGTATCTAGTTATTTTCTCAAAGAATATTTAAGACAATCTTAATAATAAAACTGTAGAAATCGTGTGTATATTTAACACAAAAATAAATGCCGTCGATATAAAATAATAATAAAACATAAAACAGGTTTAATTTCATTCTTATTTGTATAATATTATGTACTACTCCAAACTTGCTGAACGGATTTCCATTCGGTTTTCACGAAAGTTAAAGCTGAATCTGATGGTGTTTTCTCCGCCTACATCACACGATGGTGTTGTGTTCAATCGTAACATTACTATTTATTTATTATTGTACTATTTTAGTTTAGTAGTAATATATTTTAGTCCGAGACGCCCAGGACTTTATTTGGCTGTGTCATAACGGCTGGCACGTACAATTTTGTTACCTTTCATCAATATTTCATCGTTAGGCAACCGGATTAAATTTTTTTCAAAATTACATTATAGCTGCTACTTTTTATTAAATTCATTCGGCCATTCTGGACAAAACCCATTACAAGTGCCCGGTGACGGCAAAAGGCTTGCTCCCTATTACGTGGGACAAAAAATACTGGCAAACTGTGGGTGTGTAATGCACCTCTGCCTACCCTTTCGGGATATAGGCGTAATATCTGTGTGTGTGTGTGTGTGTGTGTGATTATACTATTATAGGTAAGAAAATTTGAATAGTTACCGCAATACTTATCCAAAAGTACCAATCTACGGTACAAAACATCATAAACAAAGCGTTATATTATATTAATATTTGTTAGTTTATATCCGATTACTGGAGTATTGCTGGCGTTAAATCGTACCATAATACAATTACGCACTTCGGTTATTCTTATTAGTATTGGGTTTTACCGTTCCCTAATATGATTAAGAGCCATTTCACAAAATGCGCCGTCTTAGTACTGTGCCCACTTGTGTATCGTAATTTATTGCAATTTCGATTGAAGTTATATCAATATTTTGACAAAGTATATGCAAGAATTTCCTATATTACTGCAAAAATCGGTTCTCTAATGAACGTAGTTTATTTTGGAATAATTTTATTTTTGTAATTACTGTGTATTTAAACCAAAAATCACGATCAAATTGCGATGTTAAACTCAAAAATTGGCCGAATGGTTTATTTTTTGACTAAATAATTATAATACAATTCAATCATCTGTTACATTAAATGACGATTAAAATATATATCCAATGCTTTATGTATTTTTTTAAACTCAATTTATAAGTATTTTTGATTGAAATACGACTCTGAAATCAACTCTGCGCCCGTTTTTCAATAAAATGCTTGTGGGAAATTGATTACTATAGATGAAATAAGTTATTTTTAGGAAATGTGTTACATTAAACGTCAACACGAAAGCTTGGCCCATTTTTTGCGCATATTCAATAACTTCTAGTTATTACAGACTATGGTAATTTAAGAGCTCAAAATATTAGAAATTCGTGCGAAAAAGTGAAATGGCTCTTAAGTAGCTTATCTTCGCACACATGTATGTGAATGTTTCCTACTAGACTGCAACAGTCTGTGTTGACAATGAATATTTTCTAAAAATCATGTGATTAAAAAATTTGCTAGGAAAGGAACTTTCAGCACAATATTCTTCTAAAAATAAAACCAACTTCAAAAGCTTCAAGACTTATAATATTAAGAAAGAAACTATAAATAGATCACAAAAACTGATGTTATCGGCAGGACTCGCACCCACGGCCTTTCCCTAACAGGGAGAATGTTCTGACCACTGAGCTACGATGACCAATACCGACAACATCGAATTTTTGCTTCATATTATATTCATAATTTCTAGATTGCGCTATTAAGGTTAGCGTTGGATCCACCTAACGCAGTTCTGCCTTCAAGATTTTTCTCATGGATTCCATTGTAGGAAGAAGACCAAATTAAAATGGGACCTCACGAGAAGTCCCAGCTTTCAGCAAGATCGTCAAAATCGGTTGACCCAGTCAAAAGTTCTGAGTTAACAAACATAAAAAAAACTCAGTGGATTTGAAAACCTCCTCCTTAGGATACAAAACTAGGTTAAATACTGAATGGAATCAGGCCTTACCTTTTTTTTTTCTAGTTCCACGACCAAGGCCGCGGCCGCTTTAACGTCCGTTGCCGGGCGTCTCTGGTTACAAGCAGAACGTATTTCCAGTGGCGCCCGGCGGACTTTGACCACCTCTGTGGTCTCTGCGGGGGTTGGGTCGGGATGATAATCCCGCGTCGTTGGGGTAGGGTTTTATCCCGCGTCAGTGAGTGAATCTGGTTGCGTGCTATGGGGCAAAGGCCCCGCAGCACGCAACCCTTCTAGCCTGCTTCTGTAAGGACGACGGGTGGCGATCCCGCCGTCCTCAGGCCCCGATCATGGAGGTCGATGGTCTTGGGCGTAGATGAGTCTGCGGCGCCCTCGCCGCTGACTACGGAACTCGGCGGGGAGGGTACGCTCCCTCTCCCTCTCGGCCGCCTCCTTCGCGAGCACGACTTGCTCGCAGAAGGACACGGGCGCGTTCCACCTACTCCCGCTGGAGACCATGGCTTGAAGCATGGTCTCCAGCGAGAGGGTATCCACGCCCAGACCCACTACGAGGTCCCGGCGCTGACTCGCCCACGCTGAGCACTCCACCAACGTGTGGAGTGCGGTGTCGTCGTCGGAAACCTCGCAGTGTTGACACCGGGGTGTGACCTCACGACGGATGCGAAACAGATAGCTACCGAAGCATCCATGCCCGGTAACGATCTGCGTCGCACGATACGTGAGTTCACCATGCTGCCTCTACAGCCAATCGTCCATGATCGGTCTCACCGCCGCGATGATAGTGGCACCCCACTTGGGTTGCTCAAGTCGCACCCTCCATGACTCCATGAGATCCTGTCGGAGTTGGGACCGCCGGTCATCGATTTCTCGAGACGCAGGCCTGTGGTCCCGCTCCAGCACCTTGTTCCAATGGCGCAAGGGCTCTCGCTTCCAGGTCCCATGGAGGGGTCCCGGCTAGGAGACATGCAGCCTCTCCGGAGATCGTGCGGTAGCCCCTTATTGTTTTGACGGCCAAGGTCCTCAACGGTCTGTTAAGGAGCGTTGAGTTCTTGGCCGTCAACCGCGCCGCCCATACGGGAGCCCCGTATAGGGCGTTACCTGGCGAAAGTCCATGATAAAACAATGGTTAAATTTTAGCGAAATTTTGCTATTATTTTTAAAATTAAACATCATATTTACCATTGTTTTAAAACTAAATTACTTTACAGCACTAAGAAAATATCTCAAATGGGTTCTGTCCTTTATTTTGCTGAAACAACCTTTTGTCGTAGCACTTCTAATAGTCCTGTGCGCGTAGAGTCATAAGAAGCGCTACAAAGAGATGAAGTAGTGAGTGGAAAACGTGACATATGTGAAAAATTGGATGAATTATGCAAGTTCTTTTAGTATCCCGTTTCGTAATCAGTAATGACTATTTCCAACTTTGTTTTCTGCAGGGGATAAATCAAATTATTACTCAAATCCATGAAAATTTAGAAAGGCTTTTTGCATATAAAATATGCAAAAAGCCTTTCTGTACCATTTACCGTAAGGGCTTGTACTATAATTTCATCGGTGGTAAGGGTTTTAGGCACAGCTATCATACATCACTCGTTTAATTGATAAATGTTTTTGACCTCTAATAAGTCTTATTCAATTCTCACAACTTTGATGCCATAATAAAAAATACTTTTTTTTTCCGCGGCTCAAGGCGCAGGCGCAGGCGCTCCTACGTCCGTTGCCGGGCGTCTCTGGTGTGCACCCGATGATATTTCCAGTGGCGCCCGGCTAGTAAATAAAATACTAGCTAGGATATTTTTTAATAGAATTAGGTATGTAGGTAATTTTCTGCTCGGCCGGCACTTTCAAAATTAGGACCAAAAATCTATGAGACGTGGATGATGTACTTTACGGAAGCTATGGCAAATTTAAATAAATATACAGTGAAAAATATACGGTCAAATGGAGAAACCTCTTTTTTTACATCGGTTTAAAACCTCTTTTTTTAAGTCGATTAAAAACGAACATTAGGTAGATTTTAATACTACGCATTTACAAAGCGGTATGTAACTGTAAGCATTAGACTACAATGGTTCTGTATATAATGGAAAACAGAGCAAAATTATCCTTTTGTTATTGAAAAGTCCTTTGAATAGACACTATTTTTATGTAGAACGCGATGCCACTGCGATAGCATTGTTAATGTTGCAGGGCAAATGTTATCGTCATGTTGGTACCTACTCGACTGCCGGGGAATGGTTATGTTTTTTTCTAATTCCTTGTTCCTGTACAATAAAGTAATAAAACAAACAAGAGTCTTTGTAACCTACTTGTGTACCAAAAATCAACGAAATCGGTTCAATGGGGACTTACAAGGGACTAGTATGATGACATATTATTATACGGAGTCAAAGTTTTTTTTATCGGTGGCTAACTTGGTACATCGTGTTGTCATGGCGACAAATAAAAAAGTGTCAGCATTCCTGTTAGCATGGCACCGGAAGAGTTTGTCGATAACCAATGATATCGCAGAAAATGCCTACCGCGTGACTCAATTAACACATTTTTTTTAATTTCCTGCGATATTATTGGATAATGACAAACTCTGCCGAGAGTAAGGGTAAGGGAGTATGATAACATTCATGTCATCCGTATTGATAGAAAAGTCCAAAATAAAATACTGTGATTATTGCAAATAAATAGGTTTAAAAAGAAATTAATAATATAATTAGTTCAATATTATTTAGAAATGAAAGGTAAAATCGGGTCTCCCTTGTTTGACCGAAAGGAATTTGACAAATGTTCACTTCCCAAAAAAATGTTCATTTGCCAAATTATTACTTAGCAAAAAATCTATCCACAAAAAATTGTAACGCAATCCTAATGTTTGGGAAATGAACGTTTAAACTATAACTTGTTTACCAACTAGTACTTTTAACATTTTTTATTTAGTCAAATATTTCAGTTGGAATAACAGTTTTTAACTCTTTTTTCTATTAATGCAAGTCGTTTCTGGCAGGAGTAGGAGGTCACAGTTTTAACCTAACCTAACCTACCCATTTTGTTTAAAGAATAAATTAACCTATTTATTGTTTATTGTCTATTTATTATTCTATATATATATTATTTTATTGTTTATTGTCTGAAGATTGTTTGCTGTAATAAATCATTTGATTAAATTCCAAATGCCATAATGACATTATACTTGGTAATATTTTGCCAAGTAAAAATTTGACCAAATAAAAATATGCGTACTAAAATCATTCGAAATATTGCAATGGTATAAAAAAGGTTGCTAAAATTTGTTTGGATAATGAAATTTTGTCAAAATCTTTTCGGCAAAAACGGCAGGCACCCAGTAAAATCATCTTATTGTAAACTGGATGTAGCAGATCGCTTTTGCAGCAAAAAAACTGAACATTTTAAGGTAATGTCAAGTCAGCCGCGCAACTAGATTTAGTCTAGTAAGTGGTCGAGACGCCAATTTGTTTTATTCTTTACGTATGGCCATTTGATCCTGGTTCTTGTTAGAGGAGAACTCTGATATAAGGCGGATCCCCTAGGACCGCAGCGCAGGTCCGAAATGCGGATACTTTGTGTATGGAGTAGGTTACCTACCTATATTATTCAAAAACTTGAAAAAGTCCGTCCTTAATAAATTAAGTATTTCAAGCGTATTTCTTTAGCCTTAGTTTGGAGCATATCACGCTCTATTTACTACAGCTACATTGGCGCAACATGTCTATTCTAGTTACTTACTAAATAAATACCAAACTACCTAAAACTAAAAATTGCATGTTGCATAATAATTGTGTAATTCTATCTATTTGTTTGTTCCTTTTTAACTTATAGAGACATTGCTAAACACTTAATCGATGCTTCTCAGGACCAGAAGGCTGGCTATTTTCTGGCTCAAAGAATAAGTATCGTCATCTAACGTGGCAACACAGCCAGTATTGTGGGAACCTTCCCAATCGGCAATGACGCGGAGGATTTTTTAAACGATATTTTGTGATGTAAATATTTTTAGTTTATAATCATGTATACCTATTGCAATTCTTATTGTAAATAAATTATCTAATAGCACAACTTATAATTTGGGTTTAATTATTGCTCGTACGCAGGGAGATACTCCACAAAATAAAATATTATTCTTTTGAACTCAAGAGTCTCATAAATAAATCTCTAATTATATTTTTAAATAGAAAATAAGTATTTCAATATTTTTTATTTTCAACTTTATAAAAATGAATAGGTAAATATAATGTAGAGATTCAGAATAAAATAAATAAATATCATTATATGTAATTTTTTATTATTTTTAGAAATTAACCAAATGATAAATTTAAGAGATGTATATATACGACCTACCTTCGTAAACCAAAACCTATTTTCTACGATTTATTTCCTGAAATGGTCGAGGCAAATACAAAGCACAAACAAAATTCAATTTATTCAACAATTGCTTCCATTAAATGAACATGAAGTTTGTACACGGCATCGAGTCATTACCGATTCTATCGATCTATTAAATATTACAAGCGAATCCACACCAAGACATAGCTACAAGACATTTTAAAATGGAACCTCTCCAACGAAGATACTCCTCCCTAAGTTTTTATCCGACGGATTTTTGGAGCATTTTAGGTAGGTTATATTAGTCCAGAGAGTACTATCTGCAAGCACCTGAAGCTTCAAGTATTCATACAGCTAAGGACGTCAAGAACCAGAGTAGACTCCGCTTTATAACAGCATTTTGCTATTTGGTACGTAGGTTGTTATTGCTTGTGTTGTGTAACTAATAGCACTAGCACAAGAGCATTATCATAATCATAACATAAAGTTACTAAAACTTAAAAATATTAAAATAAAGTTGCCCGTTCCGAATGTATGCTTAGATGTTTAAAACTACGCAACGGATTTTGATGTGGTTTTTACCAATGGATAAAATGGTTCTCGAGGAAAGTTTTTGTGTATATATTTGTCTGCCGTGGGCGTCCGTTAGTCTATTTACAAAATAATCAGCAATACCTTTAGGTCTCTTAAAACTAGGAGTCGCTAGCTTAAAAGAACCATAAAAAAATGTTTTTGCCGTGTGCGTAGCTGTTTCAAAAGTGTTTAAAAGTTATATACACTGTCCATCGATGGCACTTGGTGGAACTTGTGGAACATATTGAACAAAAGTCAAAAACAAATATTCTTTTCCACTAAGTAGTTTTACTTATTTTACACTGACCGGTATCATCTCACGGCATCAGTAGTGCAAGCAAACTAACAGAAAAATTAAGGCAATCCGGTAAAAACTTAAATACAGCTATTTTCTTTCGAAATTCGTTAGGGGAGGTCAATGATTTAGTTTTGCGTCGTATTCAAGCCGTTGCGTTAACCCTAGTCTTACTATTATTGCTCGTTGAATGACTCGTTTATTTTTCTTTGTGGAGCAATATGCTTTTGGAAGATGCTAGAAGAGGTCACTGCCGGTCTAAATTTCGTTTTGCGTAGTATTTAGTAGTATGCCTTAGCCACAACCATGAATTTAAGAGTCAACTGTGCTGTTCTCTTTGAGTCAGTCTTGAGAATGCCTCGTGAGTAGGTGAAACATATGTCGACGTTTATAATGTCTTCTATTTAGCGAAATTAGTGCAATTATATAAAAATTCAACATCTTACCCCATTGTTTTAAACTGTGTTTGTTCAATAACTCCTTTATTTTTATTTTTAGGAGCAATTTTCTTTTGGGATTCGTTAGAGGGTAACACTGCGTTGCTGGGGCAATTGTAGAAATTACCTAATCGAAATTTTCTTTAAAAAAAAAATATGCAACTGAAAAATGTAGTTATTTTTCAATATTGTAAATAAAGCAACAACGGTTGAATGAAATCAATCGTTCCTGTGTTTGCCCAACCCTACAATACTGACAGTGTTACGACTCGTCACTGGAGGTCGGCGGGTCAGCTGAACCTTGTGGGGGTGTGGGGAAGGGGTGCGGACGTCGCCATGGCAACCGCGCCCCAACACGCCGTGGCGGCGCCGACCGCGTTCTACACACAAACCTACCCTTATTATGTACATTTTATGTGTTTGTTGGTTGTAACGTGAATTGCAACACCATACTCACACATATACGATGGAAATACATGAACGAATAAACACACTCGCGGGAAATAGAACGTGTTTTAATATTTAAAAACGTGTAGTAAGGACACCCGCCTACCCCCACCGTACATGGAATATTAGCCGTGTATACACTTACCAAATTATAAGGTGGCGAAGAACGTTTTAATAACAATTTCAGTACCTACGACAAATGTATTACATGAAGGAATGAATATGTATTATTTTCCAAACTTTCAACTCACGCCCTACACATTTCTTTATATTATTTACATACATTTCCTTAACACAACTACTACTACTTATATGAAATCGATAAACATGTATATTAGGATTTTTTTTAATTTATTGTAGGTGCCTACCTGTATTTATTAAATTATCAATTGTAAATTTTACGCAATATCCCCAAGGCAAACAAAGGCCCCGCATGACGCTACTTTATAGAACTTTTAAATAGTGTCATTAAAATTGTCTCATTAGGCCTTTAAAAGTAAATAAGACAGCTGACCACCACAGCGATGCTAAATACTACTGACTACGTTCTCTACTTAGTCGTTTAGTTAATAAACAGGTGAGTGCTGGTTGCCATCAGCGTGATGTTATCCCTTTGTCACTTTGTATGACACCCAAGAGACTAGAATGAGCGGTATTTTAGGTGAAATATACGACATACTCTGTGTTCGTACATCGCGTGTGTACAATATGCTCTTGCTTCGGTTTACTCAAATGGAATTCAGCTTGTCACGCGAGGTGGCACCGACAAGGATGGATATTTTTTTGACATTAAACGAAAAAATAACCATCCCTTTGGTAATCATTCGTAGTAGTTCATTTCACAAAATTGCTGTGAGAATTTTGTGAAGATGTTGCAAAAGATATAAAGATGGGTTCAAGTATGGTAATGGGAAGAAATTGCCGGATCTCCAAAGCTTCCTACATTTATAACAACACACAGAACATACAATCACGTCTTCATGCCCAAAGTTAAAATACTTATTCACGGGTCAAAAATAACATTTATGAACGTTGATTCTACGACAGATGACAGATTCAAGGCAACAGGTAGAGCCTATCAGAGAAGAACCTGACAATAAAAAAATCACGACCATTCTTTCTAATTGCCTGTAATTACATGGTACATTTATTGAAATGCAGAGCAAAACGTATCCAGCATAAGATTCTGCAATTAACACATCACACATTAAGGGTAAGACAAACATTTCGCTGTCGACCCTTTTGCCGTGTCCGAGCACTTTAGTTAATTAGCCTAGATTTTGGTGTTTTTAATTATTTATCAATTGAATGAAATTAAATTACTTACGAGTACTATGTTCCATACTAACTAAGGTTGCCTAGAAGAAGTTCTTTTTAGTGATTAATTAGGCTGTTGTGTATTGTGTTCATGTATCATAGAAAGTATCGTGTGCTGGTCTGTTAGCATAGGTATACTTAGGTTCAATGACCGATATCTAGTAAGCAATACACATGGGAGTTAATATAAAGAAAATACAATTAACTAGGTACCAAAAGTATAGCAATTACGCACACACATTACTTGTATATCCAATTACACACGAAACCTTCCGACCACTCAACCTCCTTAGAAGCAAGCACACATTCGGTAAAATTACAGAAGCGTTATGTTCGTAATTGACGCTATAAAAGGTATTCTACTCTGGACAGAGGTTATTATAACAAATTCTTGTGTCAGTAATTACTTGCACACATTTACTTGCGCACTGGCGTCGTGAGATGGAAACTGAATTCTTTATAGTCAAGTGTTTATATGGGTAATAATTAACAAGATAAGTTTGTGGTACGCGTGGTAAGCGGAATGCCGTATATTTTCGTTTAGGAGGTGATTATACGGTTACGCAGTTTATGGTACCTATACATTGCACAAACGAACCTAGGGATTGAATACTTCAATATAACATACAACGTTAGGGATCCCATCAAGATCTTAAGAACCACTTGTGCAAGTGGTAGGTACACCTGCCGATCAACGCACTGGGTTTAGGCAAATATAATATAGCCTATAATGTCTATAGCCTCGTTTCTTACTAAAGGGAAACAACAAAGTTACTGGCGAAGAGTCGGCGTATAACGCGTATAACGACTTCCAAAAAAGGAGGTTCTCAATTCGACTATATGTTTTTTTTATTATCATTTTTTGTTGATTTTCAAATAGCAGGTACTTTATTGTACATACGGGTATTGTCAACCTGGGTTTACAGCTTACCTGCGTGTAACACGCTAAATCTCAAATCTGTCATGACGATCAAGCACGCAAGAACAAAAATAATATCCAATTTATTTATGAAACTCAACCATTAATTTACCGTAAACCACTATAATATGGCCATTATAAAAATTATAAGTCATGAAAACCGTTCACTATGTATTTGAGTACACTTACGTACCTACTTTGTACTTGAAGTAGGTATCGTTATTCGTTACGTAACGAATAACGATAGTAATAGACTAACGACAGTAAAAGTACTATTAGCGGACGCCAACATCTTCATTTGCTTTTTAGGGATCCGTACCCAAAAGGTAAAACGGGAACCCTATTACTGCGACTTTGCTGTCCGTCCGTCTGTCTCCACGTTATATCTCTTTAACCGTGATAGTTAGAAAGTTGAAATTTTACAGATGATGTATTTATTTCTCGTGCCTTTATAACAACAAATACTAAAAAACAGATTATAACAAATATTTAAAGGGCCTCTGATAGAACAAACGTGATTTTTTTGGTGGAGGCCGACTCCCTTTGCTTAGCTCCTATTGCCAGAGACGCTCGGCAACGGACGTGAGAGCCGCTGCGGTCCTGCTTTATAACCGCGTTATGTGCGTCGTATCGATCGCCACACTCAACACACTTCAAGATGTTAAATGATGTTGTTGAGCTATCTTCCCCCATAGTCGCATCTTGTAAACCATATTTCTATAATATTTATCCTTTAAATCATATAAACATTTATTTTCTCACCAACTCAATCAGTTTTTTATTTGGTTCCATGATAAACTTGTAAAAAAATACAACCGTTTACCACCTGCGCTGCGTCTGTCCCGCTCAACTGTTCTAGTGTGACCACTCAAAATGGCGGAGGTAGTAATACAACGTGTGCTCACTGCCCACCGCGTCTGCGCTGCTCCCATCCAAATGTTTTGTCGAAAAGCAGTGCATGCGCGGCGCAGTGGCGGAGCAGGTAGGTTCAGCGGACCCGCGTTTGTTCAGTGTGTCATCCCTCATATAACTACATTATTTACTAACGTAGACGCACTGCAACTGCTTTTGGTTTGCCCAAGCCTTTAAATCAACGGTGTTCCATATTGAATGGTTTTAAACCGTGTAGCCAGTTAAGCGCTCGGTTTACAACCGCGCAATCGTGTATTTATACCTTTAAGGAGGATTTTAGATTGTGTTCGATGAATCGGAGCAGCCTCGGATATCGCGGCGGGATCCCGTTAGTTACTGTATTTAATCGTAATTTAAATAATTTCATCAACATATTACATTGCGGCAAGAATTGAAATGCTTCAATTGGTTAGTACAGTAAACACAGGAGTGTCGCCGGAAATTGGCTCACGGGTCGGCGCGCGCGCACGCAGGAAATGAAATCGCGTCCGAGTTGCTCGCTCGACTATTGTGCGATGCGCGCACTCGTTACACTTTGTAAGTACTGTCATTGCAACACATCACTACAGGTATTATATGTTCAGTGACTATAGGTTTTATTGCTATGTTACTCATCTAATAGATGTAACCTAGAACAAAAATTGGGATCCCGCTTTAAAAAAATTGTGATCTCTATCTTACCTATGTACGTGACCTACTAATTGTTCGATAAATACTAATGGGCAGAGTGTGTTTACAGATGTAATTTTTAATTGATTTTACAAAGTGTGTAATAGTAATACCGCTAAATAATTTAAAGAACGTTGTGCTAAGTTTTACAATAGAACTGTTGGCCGGTCACGGTGCTGCGCCCGCGCCACCGGATTGGAAATCGCAATGGAACAATCAGCGCATTCTATGATGCGTTGCGAGCGATCTCGTCTCTGTTAATTTTATTCAATATTGCGATTAAATAGTACAAAATCCTTCAGTACTTACTTATGGAGTTAAGTACCTACCTACCTACTTTGGCTGCAAGTTAAACTTACAACAAGAAATCAAAATGACGTAGGTAAACTTATGAGTGTGACACTTCCTTTGATGAGAATCCGAATACCCCGGGCGTGGGTTACATAAGTATTTTTTGGGTTTCTGTGTTTAGTAACGGCCAACTTCATGACAAGTATAACATTGAATGTCTGCCCTGCCTAAAATTTTATTGGTGTGTTATGCACTATAACTGAAGAAGAAGACTGAAGATCTAAAGAAGAGAAGTAAGAGCACTGAAAGTTATTATATTACACTACGTACACAATAGAATTCAAGCTCTTCCATGGAACCTAGAGAGGCACGGACGTCAATATCCATAATTGCTTAGCTGTGTACTAAAATGTACAAAAATGTGGGTAGCTCTATAGAGGTTAGGTACCATCAGCATGCGAGGGAAACGCAAGCGTTTGTGAACACGCGAACCGCGCCCCAATGTTTCGTTCTAGTCGACATTTTATAGGAGAAATAGTTTATGTTTTCTGCTATTGACATAACGTTTTTGTTGTTTGCTCATAAAAGTACATCCAGTACGAGTTTTCTTAGCTGAATTTAAAAATAAACCTGTGACAAACAGAGACGTAAGGGTTTGTAATTCGTACTAAAATCATCATTATCCGATCGCTAATCGAGGATGCGCCCAAAACTATGCTGTGTACCATTTGTAGAAAATAAATAGATATTTTTGAACTATTGAACGCAATGCCATCTGGTGGCTGCTTGTTTTATCATTTCTTTGTTATATAGGTACATGTATGTTGATATATTGCTTATTAGATATAGAAACCCAATTTCCGAAACAAATAACTGCAGACCGTACAAATATCTGACCCAACCCAACCGGGGATCGAACCTGAGATCTCTTCCAAAGTTCGTCGTACGTTTAACCAACTACTACACCGCAGGCAAGCAATGTAATAATAACTATAGAGGCTGATTTTTACAAGTCTTAAAGTACTTATATTTACGCCACTTTCAAGCTAGGGTAGGCAGAGACCACGCTTTCTCAACTTCAACTTTAAGTAATGTGTCTTGTACATGGTCACCGGTTAAGGCCCACGGGTACTTTTAACCTGGCCTTTATTCAAGACATCTCCGATTTGGTCGCAATATGTTCGCCTTGGTCCCCCATACTAGCTTTTTCCATTCACAGTCGCTTAAATAATCTGTTTGTCAATCTCCTTCCCATCCATGCTCTCTCATGTCCGAACCATATAAGCATACCGTCAGTACAGTCTCTAGTTACGACTATTATTATAATTGACGTACGAGTGTGGGAGGATATTGTATAGCAAATGTAGCTGCATACAGGCGCCACCGAGATCTAGAACGACCTAGACGATGACAAATATATAGAAGTTCTCTAAAGGTACTGGCGAAAAGTAGGCGTTATGTCGAAAGCCAAGTCCTTTTAGTTCCATTATATTGTTTGTATAATACAAACAATAAAATGTAGTGAATATATACTTAAATCACATCAAACGTCATTAAGTATTTGCAGGTTATCAAGGCTGCAATAACAAAAGTGAACGTAGTTTGATGCCCATTTCCGAACGTTTGCGGACACGGAATAATGTAATTTGAATTTGCTTGTGGTTTCTTACCGCGCCTTTATTTGCTTTCCAGCCCTGCCCTGTATTTTCACTCTATCAAGGAAGCGGCATCGTAAATACACGTTATGTATCACACAATATCGTAATATTCTAGGGTTATTTTAGGAAAATCAATATTATGTAAGTACCTATCTAGTAGGTACTTAATATTGTGGTAAAGTGAAAGTATAAAGTTATAACGTCAAAATAATGGACGTGAGTTCGATCCTCGGTCAAGACCACGGCGCACGGCGACCGAATTCGGTCGCCGTGCGCCGAGCCATCGACATCTCCTGAGGATGCCCCTGGTTGGGGGCGAAACACGTGTCGAGGTTTTTTATTATTTTTTGCACGATAACATAACTTTCATATTTATTCTAATTTCAAAATTATTTCTCTATTCTTTCGGCCTAAGTGGGATTGGAGGGCGGACTTGTGCATGAATAAATACGAGAGTTGGGTAATTTGCATGTGGCGGAATATTGCAAAGTAGTTAGATTTATTTTATTTAACTATGGACTTCCGAAAAGTAACGCCTGATAGTATTAACTTTATAAGACTTTTTTACTATTTATAAACATATAAATAAGTATTATTTAGTAAAATTACAATATTTACAAAGTTCGTGGAACAATTCATTGAGGTCGTCACTGACTGAATGAATACTTCCCAGAATGCTGGCAGCAATGACCACCCTGGAAAGTAACGTTCAAGAAGTAAGACCAAAAATATTAACATCTGTGTGTTCCTTACACCTACTGCAGAACTTTCTGCAACCACCAGTAAAATTCATAACCTTGGTTGTATCCAGAACTTTTGTAGGATCATTTTGGTTTGTGCAAATATTATAAGTTCGAATATCGCAAACACTGCTCACCACTGTACCCGTTGCCATTCAGAGGGACATTTCTCTGGATATCTCTAGCTAAAACAATGATTAAGATTGGATTTTGGTATGGGTATTGACCAGTTTCAACATTTTGTACAATATAATATAAAAATGTGTGACTGTGATTGAAGGAGAAAAAGTGGACCAAGTGAAAGAGTTCGTGCACTTTGGGTCCAAGTATACAAGCGATAAAGGGTATTATGACGATGATACTCGTATTATACGAAGTGTTATGGCAGGGAATCAAGTGATTGGGTAACTGCATAACTTTATGAACAGTCAGAAGGTCCGGTCAGAAGGCCCGGTTGGCTGAGCGTAGAGGAGTGCTTGTCCCTACACTTTTGTACGGCAGTGAATATTGGGTGTGGCAGAAAAAGCATGAAAGTAAAATAAATGCAGTGTGGAGTGAAACTGAGAAGTTTGAAAAGTATGGCTAAAGTGAGGAACAGTCGCGTGATACGGGAACTATGCGGTATGTAGTGTTCAGATAAAGGGATGCTTAGATGGTTCGGGCAGGTAGAAAAGATGGATGAAAGGAGGTTGATGAAACAGTTCAGTACATATGGCGGGTGTTGATGGACAGGCTGGTAAGTAGAATACCATGTCCATAGTCCAATGGAAAAGACACCTAACTGTAAGTTTGAAATATAAAAATAGCGGGCTTAGTTTATGAGGCCTAGGTCCGTATTGCTAATGTGTATTAAAAAAATGTTCACGCCGGCAAAGTTGCGCTAGATAAAAAAGACATAATTATTAATAGGTATTAAACTGAATGATATAAAAGTAACATTATGGGTATTTACGTTATTCTCAGATCAGAAAAAATATCTTTAACTAGCTTTGTAGGTAGGTACTAATAACCTTTCTTGAGAACCACTTCATTCATTGGTAAAAACCGCATAAAAATCCGTTGCGTAGTTTTAAAGATCTATGCATAGGCATAGGTACATACGGCAAGAAGCGACTTGTTTTATACTATGTTAAGATTACAATAATGATTATATTGAACCTCTTTACATTTGCAACTTTTTATTGATATCTAAGTTGGTACATCGTGTTGTCATGGCGACATATAACAAAGTAATTGTCAGGATTCCTATTAGTATGGCATCGGATGAGTTTGTCGATAACCAATAATATCGCAGTAAATTCCGAACGCGTGACTCAATTAACACATTTTTTTAAATTTCCTGCGATGTTATTGGATAACGACAAACTCTTCTGAGCGCCATGGTAAGGGAGAGTGACAACACTCACGTCAGTCGTTCGACCGATCAGCGGACTTTAGACACCATGTTGATAGAAACATCCAAATATAATACTGTGATTATTGAAAATAAATAGGTTTAAAAAGAAATTAATAATATAATTTGATTAAATATTAGATAGAAATTAAAGGTAAAAACATCTTCTTGTAAACTTGATGTAGCAGATCGCTTTTACAGCAAAAAAACTGAACATTTAGTGTAATGTCATATCAGCCGCGTAACTAGATTTAGTCTAGTGAGTGGTCAAGACGCCACATTGTTTTGTTCCTAACTTATGCACCAGTGGTCATAAGCATGTGGCAGCGGGGAACGCTGATGAAGGCGGCGGTGTGCTAGTTGATCCAATTAGTTGGTAGGAGTGGACACCGGGAGTAAAGTTTAGACACCTAGGTGCTTTACAATTACTTTTAAAAAACCTTAATCACCTTATTCACCTGGGTGCATGTCAAGACATTACTAGCGTGAACCCACTTCTAACAAAAGCTTTTTAAGCTAAGCTAGTTATTATCAAACGCCAAACCTTAACTGGATAGGAATCGCTCTATCACAATCTTTTGGTAAATTTTGACTTTGACGTCGACTTGAGGAAAAAAGTTCAACGCTTAGAACTCTAAAATGATCGATGTGTTGCGTTATCTGAAATAATAGCTATTGGCATGCTTGTCCATTAGCCTCACCCTAAAGGTGCGTGTCATGGTCCAAACGGTCGTCCGTAGACCAAGTTGGACTTAAGCTACGTTACCGATCATTCATAAGGGAGTGGTCAACTAGCATATAAAGGGGCGTGCTTCAAAATCAAGCAATGAGGACACTATTTATAATGTCGATTGATGGTACTCGGTGGAGCTTGCCACACATACCTATTCAGCTTTTGTATTCACATCAAAAACCTGGCCGTTTTCGCCTCACGGCACTCCCAACGATTTCTGAACAATGGTTTACCATAGACACAAAATGAAGTAAGTAAAATTATTTAGTAAGAGAACAACTTGGAAGGTAGTAGGTACATAGTCAAAACTGGTAGTTACTGCTACACCTAATCCCATTGCGTACAAGTCTGTTAGGTGCAGCAATTATCTTGGTAGCTATTAATTAACCATGGTTCACAAGAGTTGTTGATACAATATTATAACTGCTTCGGTAGCGTGGTCGGAGTCTCGGGTTCGATCCCGGGTCGAATCAAATATTTGTGTAATCCACTGTTTGTTTCAGAGTTTGGGTGTATTCTATGTATTACCTATAGTATGTATAAAAGTATATTTATCTGTCGTCTAGACACCATAAAACAAGCTTAAATTAGCTTAATTTGGGCTAGATGACATTGTGTGAGAATGTCCAAAACTATTTATTAAGACGGAGCGTAGCGGAGTCTTCTCTAAGATGGTCCCAATCGAAAATGTATGTAAAACGATACTTACCGGTCGCAATTTTAAACCTATCGACTTGAAATTTGGCTGCAGATAGAACACATTAACGTGCTTTGCTGTATAGGTTTTGGTATATGTGGCTTTTATAGTTTTTGAGTTATTAATTACGTTCTCCGTCTTATTTATTTCGACGTAACCGCCCGCGTTCCGGCGAATACCTAGTTTAATATACTTAGACTGGAGTGTCAAGTAAATCGTAACTTATTACATACATTAGGTATTTTGACATGTAAATCAAGCTTACTTTCAAATAATTACTACACACACATACACATCACGCCTATATCCCTGAAGAGGTAGGCAGAGGTGTATTACACACCCACACTTTGAATCAAATAATTAAAAAAAGCAAGTTTTTAGATTTTAATAAAAATTTACTCACCAAACGATGACGAATGATGACGTTGTGTGTAGAAATGTTAATGTTTTAGAAATGTTTGATAAATTCACCAAAATATTACAAAATGTTCTTTTCTTTACTTAGCAAATATTCGTAAATCTTAGTAAGGTAAATATAGGGAATAATTTAATATTATATAGGCACAGATATGATATGTATTTGTTTGATAATATTGTTAAACTATTAAGTCATGAAAAGTATAGGTATACCACCACTGTTTTCACACGATTGTTGTTGCTTTTGATTTGTTATATTGTACGAAATGTTTGCATGTTATGTCCATTTCTCGGCGCGTGGTAAACAGTACGTAGTTTCTTCATGGCATTTTGCCATGGATAAGTTTATACATAGTTCACTTCCTTCATGATTCTTATAAAACACAGAGTAAATACAATGTTACTATCACTTATTTATTAATTATTCACAAACGTTATGGCGACACACTGTATAGATAACTCACATGTAAATAGGCTAAGGAGTTGATCGATGCTACGAAAATTTCAGTAAATTAAAATGTGTTACCTACTTTGGTGAATATAATTGCTAATTTGATTGCTATTTATTCAGATATTTAGCTATATTGAAAGTGCATTAGCTTTGCAGTATACTATAAAAGCGTGCTAAAGAATGTCAGAGTTGTCAGATGGGGTGGACATGCGCAGTTGGTCCCCTTTTTGACAGGGTGCGTTTTTGTCGTCGATAAAACAGACCTGGAGGCATGAAGGGTGGATGGGGATGATGGGTTATTTTTGAACTGCAAATAAAAACTGTGATTAAATGGAAAGTTTTGCAACTGTAACTACATGTTATGTTCAATAACAATTATGTATTTGAACGAATTAAAGATACTTTTTTCACACAACTATTGTGGTTTAACAAGAAAGGATGGAATTAACTATAGATAGGTATATTAGAGGAAGCTTGAAAGTGGGGCTAGTGAATGAAAAATTGAGAAGAGAGAAGCTGTCATGGTATGAACATATAATGAGAAGAGCGGAAAGTAATAAGAAAGCGGCAAAGTATGAATGTAGAATGCTTTAGAAGTAGAGGTAGACCCAAGAAAAGAGGGATGGAATGCGTAATAAAGGATATGACAAGGAAGAGGGTGATTGAGGAGATGTCTGACAGGAATGTGTGGAAGAAGAAGACAAGTTGCGCCGAACTCAAATAATTGGGATAAGGGTATGTTGATAATGATATCTAACGATAGGTAGGTACTTATACTATGAATGAGATAAATAGAAACTAAATAAACGGGCCAAGTGCGTGTCGGGCCACACATAGAATAGCGTTCGGTAGTCACCCATAATATAGCTTCTATAACTCCTGAACTGACAGAGTTATCTAATCCGTTGTAGTTTTCCTTTAAAGTTAATATTACATTACTATCATTATTTTTTCTGATTTTTCGGGCAAGCCGTTTGGCTTTTAGAGGGGGGATAGGGTACGTATATAACCTAATGCTAAAATCATGCAAAGGTAAGAATAAAAGCCTTGATAATAAATTTATAACTCAACATAAGTAGTCACAATTTTTCAAACGCGGTATATTTCATTTCTTCTATTACCTAGTTAAAGTGGAAAATGTTCTTGATTGTCACGCCAAGTATACAGAAATAGCATAGAGCGAGCTGGTCAGGTCAACTACTGCTCGTTTGATCTTTATCAAGAACATTTCTACTTTCCTTCGTTAATACACTCATACTTTGAATGTTCCTCTAAGTCACGTACTTATACGTAATGGCATGCTTGAGGTAAATTAAATTCTCGAAAAAATAACTCGTAAGTAGCTGAAATAACAGCTACTAACTTAACTGTTTTCTTTGTTTCTATTTTTTTATGTTGCACGATTCTTTACTCATAAATGATTATTAAACCTAAACGGGACTTAATAATTATAATATTAAAGGTACGATGTCTCGACATTTCGGTTGGTGTAACTCCAACCGAAATGTCGAGACATCGTACCTTTAATATAATCATCATGATCAGACACGGGTTCAATCAATTCATATCATCATCAAACGTCGGGAAGTAATAGATAAGGTAATCTTACCTTTATTATTATCACGAATACCTTTGTCCGTTTAGATATCATTTAATTATTTCTATTGCGGGAACAGGTCTAAAAATCATTATGTTTTATTTACGACTAATCGCTACCTAGAGTTTAATATCAGAAGGGCGATTACCGAGTATGGTACTCGTATGTGTTTCGGGCTACCTAAGAGTTCTAGTAGATCCAACTGGAGCAGTAATGTTTCCTGATACGTTTGGGGTAGGTACATTAAAGCACCATTGAATGAGATGGGCAAGGTTGAGTGGAGATACAACCTTGATATCCTTGGCATAGACGTTCGTCGAGAGCTCAATAATAAAAACTACGTCGAAAGATGTATAGGGCTAACTTCGCGGAAACTAGGAATACTGAATAAGGTAAAGAGATTCTTTACACCGGACCAGAGGTGTCTGCTGTACAAGACGCAGATTAGACCCTGCGTCGAATACTGCTCTCACCTCTGGGACGGCTCCGCGAAGTATCTGCTGGACGCTCTCGACGCTATGCAGCGACGGGCTATCCGTATTATAGATTGTCCGGAGGTATCGGGAAGCCTTGAGCCGCTAGTTCAGCGCCGAACAATAGCTTCCTTGGCCGCATTCTACCGTATTTACCACGGCGAGTGTTCTGAAGAGCTCTTCAATCTGATCCCACTCTCTTCCTTCCGATCCCGAACGACTCGTGCCGGGCAGAGATGCCACTCCCACACAGTGGATAGCATGTTCGCGAGAACCGAACGTTTTAAACGTTCGTTTCTCTGCCGAACGATAGTGGCCTGGAACGCCCTGCCTGTACGTGTTTCCTCCAACATAGAATCCTGGGTTCTTTAAGCGGAGCGTGAAGAGGCACATCAGCAGGTCGTCAAGTTGAGGGCCACTCTCTATAGTATTACGTGCTGTGAGAGTGGCCCACAATCGCTAGACGTCGTCACGACTTACCACCACCACCAGGCGGGCGGCGTCAATTTGGCGAACCAAACATTAAAAAAAAAAAAAAAAAAGATACGCGTTAGTCGCAAGAAATATCATGACTTTAAGGAATATTCGAGAGTGCGCCCGCGCCGGTATTATAACCGTGGATGAATCTTTTCCCTTTCGAAGATTGGGTTTAGAAAACTACCTAACCAAAACCAGAGTCTAGTCATCAGCTCATCTTCTTCTTTTTTAAAAAACGTGGCTCCATCGAAGTTCATAGATGATTTCGCCAATTTTAAGGTAATGCTTGATTAGTTGATATTCCCGCACAGAAGAACTAGTTATTCCTAACTAGCTCTAGATGCAGGACAAGAAATGTTGTTCGGTATGTGAGTGTCTGGGGAACTGGCATTTTTGCGGAGCGCCAGAGTTAACCTAAAAAGCCACCAGCCACGCGCTCAGCAAATATTGAACTCATGAGCTCATCAGTACCACTTGGTCTGCTCAACTCGTATTATCTATTGCCAAATACTTTTTGATTTCTAGAGGCATGTTAATTTTAGTAAGTACCTACTCATCTGGTTATATAGCAGTAAAGATTTTAAATTATGGTAGTAAAGCATAGAGCACGCAATCAAACAATTACATTAGGGTACTTTTTATACCACGCACAGTAGTCACCATGCATTGTTTCAATGGTCGCAATAAACTGTCTTCAAATTAATGGTTTATTGTTCTTTGTAAGCGATCAATGGATCGGAACTTACTGTGCTTTGTTACAGTACAGTTATGATAATGTCTATAAATCGGTATACGATTAATATTAACTACGTACATTATGTTCCGATGGGATGGGCGGTTATGCAGGCAATTTGTTATGTATACCTATGTAATTACTACATTATTATATGTATAGGTGTATATTATACCTTTGCAGTGTGTGTTGAGCGTGCACAGTCGCGAACTTCTAGGAGCTTCATCTGCATATATCTTTTTTTTAAATGTCACGTGCTATAATCAAACAAACAACTTCTTTAAACATTTGAGTTTCGTACACATTATTAAAGAATACGTGATTATATTCCTTATTACCCGACCGGCCCCTGGCCTCGGAGAGCACGTTAAGCCGTGTCGGTGCCGGTTGACTATGGCAGTCGTTACGGGTATTTGGAGCCCTAAAACAAAATCCTTCTGGTCCAACTGCAGTTTCGATATCGCCCATGGGTAGTGGAGGTCAGATGGCGGAATATATTGAACTTCATCGCTGTTAGACTGGAAAGCCGACTCTAACTAGATTGTCTTTATTCCATGACGTTTCGACCCTGTCCAGTGTAGTGAACACTTGACCACGGCTCTTGCAATAAGGTGAATGTCTTAAACAAGAGTTATAGTCTATGTCTAGGAATTATCATACCAAAAAAATAAGTGCTAATATATCTAAATTCTCCAATGCCCTACGCGAAGTCACGAGGTCTACTGATTTGGCGACTGCACTAATAACATACTACGCATATGCATACTCTTGGCTAAGCTACGGGATCATTTTGTGGGGCAACAGCACAGACTCACCTACAGTCTTCACGCAACAGAAAAAAATATCAGCAGGTGCACCACGTGTGGGGGAAATTGAACTCTGGAAGTGTTGATAGAGCAGCCCCTTAGCGTCTAAGTAAAAGACAGCATTAATTGATTTCTGTTAGGGTAAACAATTATATTGGCGTTCTGTATTGTTATGCAATAATTATTGTGAATTGTAAAAGCCTTGAGATACGTTGTTTAGAGGTACAATTAGAAATCTGACTCAAACGTTTGCGTGCTATACCGAAACAATTAGAACTGCAAAGATGTCGGCTGCTGGGCTGGTAGTCAATTAGCAAGATTAACGTTCCTGTGTTAAACTTACATCAACTAGGTCATGATATTCTCATGTACCTGTCAGTTATTATATTCACCGGCTTGAGATAGTAAATAAAAGTCTCTGAATTTATTAATCTAGCAGCAAATCCTTGTATACCTCCTAATTCATAGCTTTATTTACTTAAAAATTAATACTTATTTCAATTATAATTTATTTGTTTCTGTAGGTTATTATAGACAGGAAAAAAAATTTCTTGTAGTTACCTATGCCTGTACCTACAAGGTTATTTTTATCAATCAATTATTGAAAAGTCATAATTAACAATATAATATTGTTCTATCATACTCAAACTATAAATGAAAGAAATATTTTACACAACTAGGTAACTTGTTTAATTGAACTCGCTTCAGCTAATTACCTAAGTGGATTAAATGAAGCCGAGCCTGTACTAACCTTTGTACAATACTACCTTTGTTTGTTTTAGGAATGTTAACTTGTAGGTAAATTCATTGCATTTATTTTTAACCAGCTAATGTCCCCAGCTCCGCTTACGGTTATAATAACAATAACTTTTTGTGCTGCCATCTGATTGTTATAAAACAACCTTTATGTTGCCCTTAAGTTAAGCTTAGACTATCTGTGTAAACCGTATCAAAATACCTTCAGTACCTAACTTCGGAGATTAGCCCGCAGCGTTTTAAATAAGGACAGTACCTACCTATATTAACATCTATCTACTAATCGCTTCCCATCTCACTGTCTGCCTGTCCCCTATATATCAGTAGATCTTTAAAGCTACGCAACGGATTTTGATGCGGTTTTCACCAATGGATAGAGAGGTTCTCGAGAAAGGTTTTAGTATATGATTTATCAAGCGGGCGAAGCCGCCTGCGTCCGCTAGTAACCGTTATAATTTACAAATTAATCTATCAACTGCCGCTTCATGCAGTTCAACCGTGCTCCGTTGTAACATTGGCGTAATTAGTCCGATTGCATGTCTATAATACAATGCTGCGTGTAACCATGTTACACTTGAATGCATAAGTACCTACACCTACGTGTTGCATATGTGATACATTATTATTTCTCAACATGTGGTACAAGACTAAGTTAACACAACGGTTTAAAAGAAAATAATATAAAACAATAAAACAAAGGCTATACCTACCTTAGTTATTTTGGTAGAAAACATTCAGGACCTAATTCAAACTTGTACACATTCTATGGAAAGGGTAGGTTTGTTAACATAATTTAGCATAGACTGATAGGTACTGATAGAACCTAGAGTTAACTGATTTAGGTATTTTTAGTACCTACCTACTTACAAACGACTCTATGTATTTGTTTGTATTCTAGCTATTTTAAAATAGCTATTTTTGTTAAACATATTTAGGTTGATTATGTACACTTTTTTAATATTAAAAATAACTCGTGTTTAGTGTTGACTGAAGAGATGGCATTTCATGTGCTCGAAGCATGCGCGGGCGCAATTCAATCCGCGCATTCAAGATGGCGCGCATAGAGCACTGAGCACACGCCGTGTCGGTTACGGTTGGCTGCTGAAGCGGAGACAGCTTTTTTCTACATAAACATTGTTCGCAGTAGAGAAATCGACGGGCGTGACTATGGCCATTGTTGTACACTGACTAAACGTGGAGAATATTAGAGCGTGATACGGTAAAATAACGTATAATATACAAAAACCGGATAAGTACTTTTATAGCAATGTGTGCATATGATGTGACCTTAGATTAAACTGCGTTGACTCATGGGCATAGCAGAAATAAACGCATCTAAATAATGTGTGTGTGTTATTATAAGTTTTTTTTTATTTTTTATAACGATCTACCTCCCCCTTAAGTGGAGTCTATATTAAGCTAATTCTCTTTGTCATTCCAGTTCTTCTCGTATTCCTCTCGCACTTTTATGCCGCATACTATTTCTTTCTTTCATACATCTCTTTCATTATTTTTATGGGTGGGACTCCTATTTTCGAAACCCTATTCTCACTAACTATATTTATTTCTTTATTTATTTCATTTCGGGGGTAAATAATTTTACATAGTCTTTTTATATATTTGGTAGGTTCATCATTTACATTTTATACAATTATTCTATTTCATCTTAATTTCTATTACAATTTTACATTCTTAACATTACATACATTTCATATTTTCCATTTTTAACAATTTTTATTCGATTTTACATTCTTACAATATTTATTATATTTTACACTTTTGTCAGATTTTATTAAATTTTACATTTCTAATATAATTATTCTGTTTTACATTTTCTTTTTAACAAAATTTATTCAGTTTATACTTTGACAATATTGTCACTGTATTTACTGTTTTTAACTGCTTGCTCATTTTAAACAATTTTATTTTAAAGCAACGTTTTTTCGCATTTTGGGTACTCTACATTTTCTTCCAATATATTATTTGATATTTCATTCTTTACGTGTTTCTATCTATTTGTTCTTATCTTGTATAATTTCAATCTCTACCTTATTTCATGCTTTGCCTGCCCAATTACTAGCTTTGCTAGTGGCATCCATGTTTTCTCTTATTTTGTTGTATCTTTGTGCTTGTGGTGTTCTTTGAGTGTTATGTGTGTCAGGTTGTGTGTTCTGCGTGTGTTGTTGCTATCCTGTTTCTATATACTGATGTTTTTGTGTGCTCTATGCTTGTCACTAAATATTATTATAATACTGTGGAAGCATACTTGCGTTATTACCGATTTTTATTTCGGTCTATTACCACGCTGGCAATTTTCGTGCAGTATTGTAGAAATTTAACCCTGGTTCTTTTCTGCATCAGGTCACTAACGCTGTTACGTCTGACATCACAATTTAGCTCCTGCTCCAAGTTGAAACGGTCTTGCGCGAAGACAGGACATTCGAACAATATATGTGGGACAGTCTCATCGATGTTATTATAAGTCACAAGTAAGTAGCTAGGTAGGTACCAGGTATCTTAATTTAATTGTTTTGCGATTATATTATTAAAGGTAAAGTAGGTACAAGACTACAGGTTCAAGTTGGAACACACGTACTATAACTTTTCAACGTAGCTTTTTTTTAATTCCGTGCCCCAAGGCCGCGGCCGCATCTACGTCCATTGCCGAACGCCTCTGGTTAGCACTAGAAATTTCAATGTATGTAGCTGACATTTGATTTCAAGCCAAATACAATAGGTATCTAATCCTACTTACCACCAACTCTCTCTACATCTCTACTTACTCTACCAACCTACCTACCTATCTAACGTAAGTAATATAAAGAAGAATATTATAAATGTGTATGAACTCGAAAGCTGATACGTGATAAATTGATTTAAGCACAGATACCTTATAATAGCCTTAGAGGAGGCCTTTGTCGAAAGACAAGCTGTTAAGACGAAGAGGGAAGAACTGAATGCCGAAAATTAAGCTTAGATTTAGATTAAGAAGCTAATTAGATTTTAGTTTTGTTACCTCTATTTTTTACATTTAAATAATGTTTGTTAAGTACATACCTATGTAACCATTAAAACGAATAAAGGCTTGTTTATTTATTTATTTTACCTATAATTATATATTTTTTACCCATAATTGTATATTTATTTTAGCTATATTATAAAGAACTTGGGCTTACACTTTGATGCCAATCTAAGCTGGAGAGCTCAAGTCACTAGTGTAGCCCAGAAGGTGACGGGAACGTTACGAGCACTTTATCGCCTGAAAAATTCCTTACCGTCCAAAACCAAGGCAGCGCTTGTACAGACTTTAATTTTCCCCATTATAAAATCAATATCAAAATATCTTTATTCATGTAGGTCACAAAGTAACACTTATGAACGTTAAAAAAAGAAAATGCTTCTACATTTACCGCCAGATTCGCAAGGCAATAGGTAGAGCCTGTAAGTATAGACTATGGTGATGTATGCTATATCGGCCTGAATGCAGATCTGCTCAACAAACTTGACCGCCATCTCAACTATTGCATTCAATTCGTCTATTGTCTTCGCAACTACGATCACGTCTCAGAATATCGTACAGAACTGGGCTGGTTGGCAATACGTCAACGGCACAGTCTACATGCTGTCACAACTCTTTTCTCACTTCTCCATTCTCCCTATGCTCCCACCTACTTAACACCTCACTTTCAACTACTGTGCGATACCCACAGTAAAAACCTACGTTCCTCTAACAACCGCCTCCTTCTCTGTCCTAATCACAATTCGGCCCTTGTTCATTCCTCATTTTTTGTCCAAGCTATTCTCCTTTGGAATGTACTTCCTCCCGAGACCAGGTTATACAATACCCGTCCTACTTTCAAGAAAAAAGTCTGCCAGATTTACATCAACGCACAGGCAAACCGACTTACTTATACTTTGTAGTTTATACAAATAGAAATATATATTTTATTACTTATAGTATGTATTTATACATTATGTATTTATTGCATGTAATTTATATACCTATATGTGTATTTATAATGTATATTTGTGTTTAGTGTTGTATTTATTTGTACCATCTCACTCTCCTAATAACAATGAGCACCTACCTGAGCATTATTTCTGTATCACCTCTGACGGTTGACTGGTAGAAAATGCCTAAAGGTATTAAGTCCGCCATTGTACGTGTTTGTGCATGAAGTTTAAATAAATTAATTAATAAATAATGATATGCTGTACGTATAAAAATATAAGTCTTTATAAAACAAAATTAATATCTAGTAGGTACATGCACAAGTACCTACTTTACGCCACAACAGCGTCAGTTGTTATCGGTCTATAAAACGTAACGTAACGGAACAGTCACTACAATGTGCCAACATAAAACCTCTTGGACACAGAAAATAAAAAAAACCAAGCCAAGTGCGTGACATATAATATGGTTCCGTAGTTACCCATAAAAACCTCCTGAACTAATAGAGTTATACCATCCGTTACAGTGTTTCTTCAAAGTTATGGACTACCATCATGAATTTTTCGAGTTTTTCGCGCCAGTCGTTTAGATTTTAGAGGAAGGGGGACGCCCTGTTTTCGCAAAACTTGCTCTTCTAAGCTAAATATCTCGCAAACGGATACTTAAATCAAAAAATCATCTTAGCAACCTCTCAATGTTTTCAAAAGACCTATCTAACGATATCCCAGACGATGGAGTAGAAGCTGGAAAAAAATATCATTTCAACTTTACTTGTACGTAAGGTAAGGTACCCCAAAATAAATATTTTTTTAAATTTTATATAGATTTAGAAATAAAAATGTTAAGCACTTTTTTATTTCGACATTTCGAGGTTGGACAATTTTGCTTTCATCCGTCTGTCTGTCTGTATGTGTGTTCCGGGCTAGCAGCCACAGTGTTTATCCGATCTTCACGAAACTTGGCACAAGTGTTCCTTTACTTAAAACAATTTTGAATTGGTTATAAAACATTGGTCCTTGTTAAATATTTATTTCGTTATTTAAATATTTATAAAATATGTAATGTTTATGGTTGTATATGTCATTTTATTGTTTATCATGACAATGTGAAATTTGTTACTGAGTTTTATGAAATCATTCCATGTACCTTATAAAACACGCGTAAAAAAATTAACCGAATTGGTGAAGCCGTTTTCCAGTTTTTCGCTTAGCAACATTAATATTTATTTATATTTGTATGGATTATAAGCTAATCAACCCATGATAACTTTTTATCCAAATAAGGTACAGAAATAATCTTTTGTAGGCTTATTATGTACATAATTGCCGGCCGCCGAGCGATGGGGCGAACGCTATACATTTTTGCACATTGCTCATCCTATGTTCATGTTTGGGATTTACGATACTCAGGTCCCCCAAACAAACCACCTTTAGAGCAGCTTTAACGCTAAACCTCGCCTGTTGTAAGGACAAACGGCAAAATAACTTGCATCATAGCAATGGTAAATCACAACACCAGTGGTATCACCTTGCAGGGCTAGCAGCACTGCCAGCGTAGACTCTGGTTGGTTGAATAGTCGATCAACTTTACTCAGAATACATAATAGTACAAGTACTGGCCGGGCGTTCAAAAGACGTCAGTCTTCCGCTTTAGAGAGAGAAATTTTATTATCTGTTTAAAAAAATATAGTTGTACATATGTACGAGTACCTACATGTTCTGTAATACTGCACCTCTTTTACTTTAAAACCAGTTTCTTTATCACTTCCGGCCGATAGTCCTTTGTTCAAGTCTGTTGAAGCGCAAATTATTCAAATAACGTGATAGCAATGCGCATACGCAATGAACCCGTATGTTCGCTCATCACGAACTTTACGGTAAGACGCAAACATTTGGATAAGTGCTGTAGGGATTAGAACATGAGTGTTTAGTATTTGATATGTAACCAACATGAGCTGAACACCCTTTTTTTATTTAGCAGGAAAACAATGACCTCATCCGCACTTCCACAGGCGCAGTAGGCACGCCCGTTTTTGCCTCTCTAATCCGCTCCACCGCTTCCTTCTGCTAGACGATTCGACGTCTTCGTAGAAGGTGGCGACCGCGGTAAAACAACGTAGAATGGAAGAGCTTAAGACCCAAGCTGTGTTAGCCTCGAATCGTCTATGTAGGTATATTTCAGCTAGTAGTCACTATTTTAAATCATAATCCAACTAACAGATGTGGACATACGCAAAATCCTCTTCACGACGCTCGACCATTCGTGTCTTCATCTTCGCGGTGTGTTATCGTACTACCGTAAAGGGTCTGCTTGTGCTGGTATCACGTCATACAGAACTTAATTAAGTAGGTAAGGTACAGATATTTGCTGATGAACCACGAGTATGAACTAATCGCACGACTTCTATTACGTGGGACAAAGTGACTGGCGAAATGTGAACGTAACAAACGACTCTTGGCTACCTCTTCGGAGATATTATTCATGTTTTCATATTTTTGATATGTATTAGTATTTCTTACTAAGTAATAATTGATTGTTAGTTTGCATTTGACTTTAATTGGCTGTGCCATAGCGGCTGGCACGTAAGATTTTGTTGCCTTTCAACAAATTTTGGTTCAAATTCCTAACGGGTTTAAATTTTTTTTTCATAATATTGTAATATAGCTGCTTATTTTTATTAAATTAATTCGGCTATTTTGGACATAACCCATTATATGTGTGCCTGATGACGGCAATAGGCTTGCCCCCTGTCGTAGATTATTAGTTTATGGTTCTAATTAAAAGAAAATACTTGACATTGTCACAATCCTATGTTAGATTCTATTAGTCAAAAAAAGCCTATACATTCGGGTTAAAATCTTTACTTTCATTTATCAATTTATTTGACTACTGTAAATCCATATTCAAATGGAGAAATTCTTAAAGCCAGAAAGATTCGAAGCGGACCTGCTTGACAATAATAATGCTGCGCCATGGCTACACTATAAAAAAAACTTACATCAATTTTTTGGATGCAGCGAAGGTCACAGATGATAAGGTAAATCATCAACTGCTCATAAATTTTATTTCACCAAATATCTACGAGCATAATAGCCCAAGCAGAAAAATACTCGTCAGCTATATCCACGCTAGATGGTTTATTAATCAAGCCGAAGTGCGAAGTATTCGCACGTCACAACTTAGCCTCTCGTAAACAACACCCTAACGAGACAATAGACCAATATCTGCAATCTTCCTTCTGCATATCATGATATGCT
>OY748299.1:8552885-8779231 GCA_963556515.1 Nudaria mundana | reverse complement strand
ACCGGACCAGAGGTGTCTGCTGTACAAGACGCAGATTAGACGCTGCGTCGAATACTGCTCTCACCTCTGGGACGGCTCCGCGAAGTATCTGCTGGACGCTCTCGACGCTATGCAGCGACGGGCTATCCGTATTATAGATTGTCCGGAGGTAACGGGAAGCCTTGAGCCGCTAGCTCAGCGCCGAACAATAGCTTCCTTGGCCGCATTCTACCGTATTTACCACGGCGAGTGTTCTGAAGAGCTCTTCAATCTGATCCCACCCTCTTCCTTCCGATCCCGAACAACGCGTGCCGGGCAGAGATGCCACTCCCACACAGTGGATAGCATGTTCGCGAGAACCAAGCGTTTTAAACGTTCGTTTTTCTGCCGAACGATAGTGGCCTGGAACGCCCTGCCTGTGCACGTGTTTCCTCCCACATATAATCCTGGGTTCTTTAAGCGGAGCGTGAAGAGGCACATCAGTAGGTCGTCAAGTTGAGGGCCACTCTCTATAATACTATAGAATGTAGAATAGGATGTAGAAATTATGAATATGATATGAAGCAAAAATTCGATGTTGTTGGCAGAGCAGTCTCCCTGTTAGGGAAAGGTCGTGGATTCGAATCCCGCCGATGACATCAGTTTTTGTGATCTATTTATAATTTATTTCTTAATATTTTAAGAATAGTTTAAGCAAACTCATTGCTTTGAAATACAAAAATATATTAGTAAAACAATATGATCTAAAAACAAGACCGGGTGTGTCCCCCTCTAAAATCTTAACGGCTGGCGTGTAGAACCTGAAAATATTCATGATCCATCAAGAAGTAACTATGGCATCTTCATCTCATACATCTCAAAATTACTAAAGTGTGTCCAGCAACATTAAAGTTGGATAATGCAGTTATTCCGTCAATACTATTTCGTGTCATGGAAAATCTTTGCTGTAATGTCATACTGGGACACGATGTACTTGAACAGTATTCCACTCTGGAGATCCAATTTGATGGGCAGAATCCACCTCTCAGATTAAACGCCCTAGATGAAGCTAATATTGAGCCCGTCAATCTACTCGTATTTCCAAATATGTCGCCAGATTGCAAACCGATAGCTATAAAATCACGTAGATTTGCAGGCGACGTTAGCAAGTTTATACAAGAAGAAGTCAAGAAATTACTGGAAGATGGTATCATCGAAGAGAGCACTTCAATCTGGCGTGCTCAAGTTCTAGTCACGTCCAACACAAATCATAAAAAGAGGATGTGTATTGATTACTCACAAACGGTGAACAGATTTACGTATCTCGACGCATATCCATTGCCAAATATCGAAGAAGTCATAGCAAAGGTATCCAAATATAGAGTATTCAGCAAAATCGATCTGAAATCTGCATATCATTAAATCCCAATTACTCCAGAGAATAGACCATTCACTGCCTTCGAAGCTGCCGGCAATTTATATCAATTTCGTCGTATTCCGTTTAGGGTGACCAACGGAGTAGCTTGTTTTCAACGAGCCGTAGACTCCATTATACGAAGAACGACTATAGATAGAGGGCATATACCCATATTTAGATGATATTACCGTGTGTGGAATTGATCAGAAGGATCATGATGAAAAACTTGAAAGATTCATGGAGATTGCAGATAAATACCATCTTACTATCAACAAAGAAAAGAGCGAATTTTTTATAACAAATTTGAACATTCTTGGGTATAATATCAACAATGGAATCATCAAAACCGATGCAGAACGTTTACGGCCACTACGTGATTTGCCATTACCCACTGATTTATTTGATTGATTCATTCAGAATTACAGCCACTGACACATGTAGCGACATATCCACTGAAAGCCGACCAAGCGAGAGTGTTTGAAGAATTAAAAACAATTATTTCGAAATCGTCCTTAGCAGCAGTTGATCCCAAGGAACCATTTACTGTAGAAACGGACGCTTCAGATTACTCTATCGCTGCTTCTTTGACGCAAAGTGGCCGGCCAGTAGCATTTTTTTTCAAAATCACTAAACGAAAGTGAGAGAAAATATCCGTCACTAGAAAAAGAAGCTTTCGCTATTATACAAAGCCTTAAAAAATGGCGTCATTATCTGAGGATAAGGTCATTTTATCTAATAACCGATCAAAAATCAGTAGCATATATGATGCGAGGACATGCAAGCAAAATTAAAAATGACAAGATCCAGAGATGGCGATTAGAATTATCAAATTACAAATTTGACACACAGTATCGATCTGGACATCTTAATACTGTAGCTGACGCATTATCCAGGCAAGTATGTGGAGCCACTACAGTCAATCGCCTTTTGGAATTACACTAATCTTTCTGTCATCCTGGTATAACACGACTTGCCCACTGGATAAGATCTAAAAATCTACCGTTTACAATAGATGATGTCAAAAAGGTCGTAACCTCTTGTCCAACTTGTGCAGAGATAAAACCAAGATTCAGTAAAAATGTTGGGTTACTAATCAAAGCTACGATGCCTTTTGAGAGATTGTCCTTGGATTTTAAAGGACCATCATTATCATCATCAACTAACAACAAGTAGGTATATTTAAACAATATTGACGAATACTCAAGATTCCAGTTTGCTTACGCATGCCCAGATATGAGTACAGAGACAGTAATTAAACATCTAACTGATATTTTCTCAATTTTTGGAATACCAGCGTCTATTCATACAGATCAAGGAGCGTCTTTCATGTCGGTTGGTATTAAAGACTTTCTACATACAAAAGGGATATCTACTAGTCGATCTTCACCTTATAATCCTCAGGGTAACAGTCAGGTGGAGCACTTAAATGGCAGGCTTTGGCAAACGATACGCCTTGCTTTAAAAGATAAACATCTATCGATAGACAAATGGCAGGCAGTCATTACTTAAGCTCTCCACTGTATAAGATCACTTATATGTACAACAACAAACACGACACCTCATGAAAGAATGTTCAATCATCCACGGCGATCGTCTTGGGGACAATCCATGCCATCGTGGTTGCAACCCGGTAAAGTTATTTTGAAGAAATTTGTAATAGCCAGCAAATATATGATCCAATCGTGGAAGAAGTTGACCTACTGGAACCAAATCCACAATATAGTTCCATAAGATTATCAAATGGCAGAGAACTGACGGTTTCAAACCGCCACCTCGCGCCCAGAGGTGATACAACATTAACGGACCACCGGCTTATTACACCGAACACAATAATACCATCTGAAGATGTTAACAATGTCAGTCATGGTGTTTACACAGAACCCCATACTGAACTAAATACGGATGTGGACATCTATAACACGCCTCCGTCTTCTCCTGCTGCTGAAGAACCACACTACCACCACTCAACACCAGCTACTGAATCACGCCGCTCAGCACGGACGAGGAGGCCACCAGCTTACCTGAACGACTACGTTCAGGAATAAGGAGGGAAGAATGTCGTAGATTATTAGTTTATGGTTCTAATTAAAAGAAAATACTTGACATTGTCACAATCCTATGTTAGATTCTATTAGTCAAATAAAGCCTATACATTCGGGTTAAAATCTTTACTTCCATTTATCACCCCCTATTACGTGGGACTAAAAATACTGGCTACTCAGTATTCAAAGTAGGTATGTACCTACTCAAATACTGTGTGCCTCCCATATGGAACGTATAACTTGAGTAATTGTCTAGTACGACTTAGCATGACTTTTTATTGCTAGTTGCTCGAATTAAAGTAACTGTACTAAATACCATAATGGATAATGGTTATTACGCTACTGGGCAACAAAGCACTATGCTGGTTTCAGCTCTGGCCCGCGTTGAATAGTTTTCTTGTTCCACAATTCCCACCGGGATTAATATATTTGTTAATTATTGTAGTGGCATTAAAACCTGAATTCAGCATTTTTAATCACAACAGGATAGTTTGCAAACACTTGGTCGATCTGACGGTAAAGGGTTACCATGATCTATAGATCTTCTAATAGGTTCCTAACTATCTGTAGCATAACTCACGCGTTACCACCTTGGAAAAGAAAGACTTGGGGAAAGAAGAACAATGAGAGCAGAAAGGAAAGTGGGCTGCCTAAGCTCTCTCATACCTACAATCTATAATGAAACAAAATTGACTGGTTTTAAAGAACAAAAGAATTTCATTTATTAAACCTTTTTAAATACATCCTACATCGACGTCTACGGTTCTAGGTATCTACTAAATTATTACTACTTTCTACACAAAGCCCTGTACTTATTCCGTTATTAGCATCACTTATAACTTGACGTCAGTGGAATATAATTTCATCAGAACATATGGTACCTTCCCATAGAAACTATTCTTAGATATTGTTATCGATTTTATACTTACGGTAGGTATAGTTTAATACGAATGGTTCAATTACGTAACGTAGCAGTTTCATTTATGAATAAGTCACGTATCGTCATATTTTTTTTAATAAACATAAGCGATGAATGTATATCTAGTTACATACCTACAGAAATCTCAAAGTTAGTTTTGGAAAGAGTTTAGATTTTAAAACGATTTTCGTAATGAGGTCCAACTAGCGCCATCTGGCGAAAGCGAGTCTAACTACAAACGATATTAGCCGTTAACACGTGTAATGGACCAAGCGCCCAAACGAGCCAGACATAACTTACGTACTAAAGGATAATTTGGGCCTCAGGTAGGACTCATATGTACCTTGAAGTCATGTGTCATATTCGCTGACCTGGAAGTGGAGCCGATTACCAGATATCGGGTGACAAAGTTGCTCGAAAATGAGGCCAAGTTTACTTATTTACTAAAGGCTGATAATATATTATATAAATATATATAACTCCACTTTCAGGTTAGCGGGCCTTCAACCTGAGGCCCAAATTTTAGCCTTTAAAACGTATAAGTTACCTACGTCTGGCACGACTGGGCTCTTACTCTAAAACTAAACAGACACTTTTTTATATTTGGGCGCTTATGTGGCGCCCCCCGCCTGGTGGAAAACCGAAGTGACGCTACGTCTAGCGATTTGGGGACACTTTCATAGCACACAGTCCTACCGAAAGTGTCCATCAAGTTGGCGGCCCTGTTATGTGCCTCTTCACACTCCTTTTAAAAAACCCAGAGTTGTAAGAAGGAAACAATTGCGCGGGCAGGGCGTTGCTGGCCACTATTGTTCAGCAAAGGAACGTGTAGTCCTGGCGAAGATGTTTTCTACTGTTCTGTTATGAATAGTTCGACATCGAGAGGTTTTTTTTTTTTTGTTTTTTTTTTCTGAATCCGCCGCCCTAGGGCGCGGCCGCACCTACGTCCATTGCCGAGCGCCTCCGGTAGAGACTGAGAGAATTCCCGGTGGCGCCCGGCGGACTTTGGCCATCCGCGTGGCCACTGCGTGATGGTCGGGTGTTACCCCGCATCTTTGGGGTCGGGTTTTATCCCGCGTCGGTGAGTGAAGGCGTGCGTGGGGTGCAGCCCCACATCACGCAGCCCTTCTAGCCTGCTTCTGTAAGGACGGTGGGTTGCTAATTCATCGTCCTCAGGCCCCGATCATGGAGGTCGCTGGTCCTGGGCGTAGTCACGTCTGCGGCGCCCTCGCCGTACACTTCGGAACTCAGCGGGGAGGGTACGCTCCCTCACCCTACCGGCCGCCTCCTTCACGAGCATTACCTGCTCGCAGAAGGAAACGGCCGCGTTCCACTGACTCTCGCTAAAGACCATGGCTCGTAGCATGGTCTCCAGCGAGAGCGTATCTACGCCCAGGCCCACAACGAGGTCTAACGAACGAACTAACGTGTGGAATGCCGTGTCTACGCCGGAAGGCTCGCAGTGTTGACACGCGGGTGTGACCTCACGATGCATGCGAAACAGATACTCACCGAAGTTTCCGTGCCCGGTGATGATCTGTGTCGGACGAGACGTGAGGCCACCGTGCTGCCTCTACAGCCACTCCTCCATGATCGGTCTCACCGCCGCGATGGTGGTGGTTCCCCACTTTGGTTGCTGAAGTCGCACCTTCCATGCCTCCATGAGATCCTGGCGGAGTTGGGACCGCTAAGCCTCGATTTCTCGAGACGCAGGCCTGTGGTCCCGCTCCAGCGCCTCCTTGTGCCATTGGAACAATGCCGAAAGGGCTCTCGCTTCCAGGTCCCATGGAGGGGTCGCGGCTAGGAGACATGCAGCCTCTAGGGAGATCGTGCGGTACCCTCTTATTGTTCTGACGGCCAAGGTCCTCAACGATCTGTGTAAAACAGCAGCGTTGTTGGCCGTCAGACTCGGCGCCCATACGGGAGCCCCGTACACGGCCATACTCCACACGATCCCCAGGTACAGTCTCCTGCAGGAAGCGTTGGGTCCCTTTAATTTGGGCATCAGTCGCGAAAGAGCGGCTGTCCAAATTTCCACTTTGGGGACCAAACTTCGGAAGTGTGGTCCGAAGTTCCACCGGCTATCGAGTACGAGCCCCAGATACTTCATTGTGGGCTCGATGCCGATGCTAACGCTCCCTACATTTACGCTGGATCCTGGAGGTGGCCCGCGCCGAGGTCCGTGAAAACACAGAGCCTCGGACTTATTCAGTGCCACGTCCAGTCCCAGCCGCCGTATCCGACCCACGACTTCAGCAACCCCAGTCGTGACCTTGAGTGTTGCCTCCTGGTGCGTTGCTCCCCGCGCCGTGACGAGGGTATCGTCAGCGTAGCAAGTTACGCTGACGCCCTCAGGCAACGCACCCCGCAACACCCAATCGTATCCGATGTTCCACAGGAGAGGTCCTAGGACCGACCCCTGAGGAACACCGCACGACACATCTCGCCGAGCTGGCCCGAGCCAGCTAGGGTAAGTTATAGCCCTCTCGGATAAACAATACGACGGAGGTAGAGAGGCACTTCGTGGTATACCAGTGCCTCCCTAACGCAACTCCAGGGTAAGGTGTTGGCGATGTCAAGAGACACCGCCAACACCACCTCGCCTCGCGAGTCAGCTTCCTCCGCCAGGGTATCGAGGAGAGGGTGGGATTTAAAAACCAGTTTAATATCTGACGCAATATCAAGTCAAAAGGATATCAACCAGTGCTTTACCGCCGAGCGCCACTGGAAATACCTTCTGCGTGTGAGCCAGAGACGCCCGGCAACGGACGTGAGAGCGCCCGAGCCTTGGGACGCGAAATTAAAAAAAAAGCCAGTGCTTTAAGTTTAAAGATGAGAACTCGTAGAATATATTATTCGCTCCTAATACCCATGGAAAAATGACACATTACAAATTATCATGCCTATATTATCGAAGGGGTAGGCAGAGGTACATTGCGCACCCACATTTTGCTGGTAATTTGGTCCCACGTAATAGGGAGCAAGTCTATTGCCGTTACCGGGCATTTAAAAAAAATTATAACCACTGTAATTCTAACCAAAATTCCATCGACCAGGACAAATGTCATATAGGTACTTACCACTAACATAATCTCTACAGTCTGAGCACCAATTACTGGGATAAAATAGTATTTTATGAAACTGTTGCATAAAGAGGGGTATTAGAACACGAGTAGGTTTTAAAAACGAGGCTTGGCGGATTATGTACAGTTTCACACACTTCTTAGACAAAGATCCGATCTCATCCGTTTAGGCATCTTGAGAAACACGAACTTGGAAGAAGTCATCGACAATGTAGCGGCAAATACAACAAGGCAGTATAGTCGACAGACTTTATAGCCTGTTAGTTAGTAGACTGTACTATAATGATTAAAATGTTACTTTATGATACAGATTTGCAGAAAATCTGTATCACAAAATAACTTATAATTTTTAATAGTACTGGTGTCATAATCATAGGCTTTATAATATGTCAACTTTTGAAATCATAATACGTATTTTTTGACATGAAAGTAGATATCTAAGTAGTATCTAGTAGATATCATAAGTAGAGATCTTATGAAACAATTCGAGAAATTATCTACTTAACTGTGTGCTAATTTTCATACAATCTGTTCAAAGATTTACACGTCTCTGGCAAGCAGTTTGATAAATTTTCTAAAATACATTTAAAACTAAGGCACCGCATTTAATTAAAAAGACATTAATTTTGATATTTTATTATATCGCAATCACAGCACACAATAAATTATGTTCACAAGTCGTAATACATGAAGCGTAGGATTGTGTCAAACACCTACTTAACACAATGAGATTCTCAATACAATAATAGGTCGTATTGAACAGTTAAACTTGCTGCTTAACAATGGTATAATTACTAGATGTCCTGGCATACTTTATACCGCCTCAACCTTTTAATACTTCCCTGAACTTTTACAAATATTTCAAGATCAAAATTACCCAAAACGGAGCCGTTTTTAAGGGACGAGCTAACTTATCCTACTTATTGGTCCTTCACATGCGACGTACACCACGCATTATGACATCTGAACAGGATCTGGCCTACACAATTCGTTTGGTAACGAACACACTGGTCATTCACCACGCTGTCTTACGTGTCACCGCGACAGACTCGCGTGTTCCCATGCTATCCCACGCGTACGACGCTGTCACACACGTTTAAAGTGTCATAGCGCGTAGATAACGTAAACGTCAGACGTCGTAAGACGTAGGACCAGTGTGTCGCTGTTTCCTACGTCTCGTGGCATACGTCGTATGTGAAGGACCAGCTTTAACAGACAAACGAACGAAGGCGATTCATTTTTATTTATACAGCTGTAGATAAGTAGATCCTTAATATTTTTTTGTAAAACTACCCACAATTACAGGTTTTACGAAAACATACCTACATAAATGTCTTTACGTCCACATGCCCGAAAGGGTGGGCAGAGGTGCATTAAACCCACACATTGCCAGTAATTTTCTTGGTCCCATGTAATGGCAAACCTATTGCCGTCACCGGACCCTATAGATATAGATAATCCATAACCAGTCGGTAATTCAAACTTAAGTTCCTTTTGAAAATCCCACAATGCGGTTTATTTTCATACACCATTTTTAAATCAACTCCTGCTGTACAATGCTTTTTCAAAAGGTATCAAGATTAGAACTAAATTCATTATATTATATTATTTGCTTTATTAAAAGCGGTTTTTCAACTCACAGCAGAGAATATGTTTCAATATTACCATTATAAATTGTACGACTATCATACAGGAACTATTAGGTATAGCTTTATGCTAAAAATTAACGGACAATAAAAAAATTACTATTATTGTTGCAAAAGAGTTATATAACAACACTATGAATAAAAACAATTTGTACTTAATATTTGGTTAGAATACTATTATTGTATAAATAAAAAAAGGGTAAGATTAATTTTGAATAAACAATATAAGGTTATTATCAGAGACTATGGAAAGTTATGGCATAGAAGTAACAATCGTCATAATTTTCTTTCCAAATTCAATTTCATAGATAATTAGACTATAAAATATTTACTATAAGTACTGCGTTTATTTACTAAGAGCCCATGACGACCACATACGTCATTTTATAAAAGCTGCAAAATTTTCTCAGAGCATGTCTCTACAAGGGTAAGAAAGATCAATGAGTATGGAGGTGGGATTGTATGACAGGTAGTAGATAAACTAATATCCAGGTCAAAATCGTTATCACATTAACCTTAATTTTCTGATATTATCTTCAGAATAACTTTAGAAATCTTGACCCATTGCCAGACACTAATACACGTCACAACCTTATTGTAATTATTTAAACCATTGTTTAAATAATTACAATAACCCTTTAAAAAAAAAAGTAACCACAATCACAACTCAATAAACGTAATAATTTCTTACTATCGCTTTAGACATTATTTTCAGCTTTTATAAAGTAAGGTAAGCCTGGCTGTCAGTGGGCTCTTACTCTAATATGTTATCAATACAATTTACCACGCGATCCAAGGAGGCTGATTCATTTTACTGATTGGCACATGTGTCATATTAATAGGAAGATTGACTACAGCATGGGTTCGTCTTAATTTTCTTAATGTGCGTAGTATTGTTGCACCACTTCGACCTAGGAGAAACGCAGCCGGTATGTTGATATCAACCTCCATTCTGTAATTATGAAATTATTGCAATTACTTTCTCTAAGCAATGGTAAGTAAAATATTTAAAAAAAAACACTTTAAATTATTTTAAATTTCTTAATGCACTATTTTTCGCAGGATTAAAAAGACAACAAAACGTCGACAATTGTTTCGCCTCTAAACGAAGCATTATCAAGACTGTCTCAGAGAGAACAGCCTTTCTTTTTTTTGGCTGTTCTCTCTATACTAATAGTGCTATTAAGAAATTTAAAATAAGTTTAAAGTGATTTTTTTAAATATTTTACTTACCATTGCTTTGTCATGGATTTTCGCCGAGTAACGCCTGGTTCCATCCAATAATTACTTTCTCTGCTAAAATCATTGAATCTTTGATACTTTTGTCACGCCTATTGAATGATTTATTTACTGATTTGACGATACATAATAGTGACGCCGTAGTTGAGTATTGCACCTCTCTCTCTAGCCCCTACAGTTGCATACGAAACGTAACTCTTCTACCTCATTCTATATTGACTAACTTATACAGGGTTACTGGTAATTCGATACATTCCTTGCAGAAGGGTATAGGGGAGAGCAAATCCGGCAAATTTAACCCCCTCAATGTATGGCCGAAAGTTAACGGTTTTGGAGATATTGACTAAAAACGGTTTTCTTCAAAATAGACCCCGATTATGGTGTTTGTTATTAAATTAAAAAAAACTCTGGCCAATGGGAGGTCATTTACGCATCTCTTTATTTGTAGGTATGCTATAAACACACCTTGTTGTTCACGAACTTTCCTCAAGTCAATCGTGCATAAAGAAGTTTTACTTTAAACAAGTGACACTTACTTATCATCGACCATTTCTATTAAATGATCCAGGTTTTCATCCCACCGATCGATAGACTCCGTAATAATCATTGCTCTGGCGCCTGCCTGCTGAGCTTTAGCTGTTTTATATACAAATGAGCATTCCCTGGAAAATAACATATTATTAGTAAAAACAAGTCAAACATTAAGACAAAAACCGACTTCATATTATCGGATTGGGACCAAACAAAAATGGGACTACTCGGGAAGCAGTTATAATGTCTACTTATCATTTTATCAGTCACGTGTAAAAAATATGGGAATTTCTTTGATGTGAGGTTCAATACTAGTTATGAAGTGACTATTGTTTTTGTAAAAAAACAGAGAAACTGGTCAGTGAGTTAGTTTCATAATGTGTTATTATAAGTTCCACCTAGTACTGCAAATCGAGAACATAAACTATTATGTGAACTTAGACATAATAGGCTCGATAAGCCAACATGTATGGAAACTAGGTCCAGAAGAAAATTGAGGAACAGAAAACTGGATGGAGCTGGAGTCTGTAAGGTTAAATTCACATTACCACAAGTACTTGTGGTACCGAGAGGAAAAAGTTGATATACATTAGTAGTTGGCTTTTCTTTTGGTTGGGCATTGTTTGTGGTTGTGCAGGGTCCTTAAGAAATTGGTGGAACCTCCTTAATACCTCAAGGTTACCTGATTAAATGGCATCTATAATGACCATGTATAAAATGACATTATTAAATTTCATAAAAAGTTCTATATGGATTATTGTAATATTAAGCAACTCCAATAAATGCACTGACCCGCGTTCTGATAATGCAATTTGTCCAACTAAGTCTTCATAATTAACTATATCTGAACAACTGTGCAGAGGTACTGTGGGAACTAGCCGGGCATTTTCAAACCGTATACTCTTATTCTGCAATGCAAAACATAAGAACAGACTTAAGCACAAAATAAATTGTTAGTATGAAAAAAGCTAGCCTGGAAACTTCATTGACCCTATATGGATAACTTACTTTTTTACACCATTATCTATATATTTAATACGACAATTTTACGACAATTGTCTGTCTGTCTGTCCATCCGTCGCGTTTTTCAATTATTTAATAATTAATAATACATACATTTGCATGAAATATTAAAATATTCGTAGAAGTTTAGGGAAGGTTTTTAAGGAAAATTTGGAATTTTAATAAAATTCATATTTCATGTAGGACCTAAGAAAAAAAAAAGAAAAAAAATTTAAATTAGAACGAAATTAAAAGCAAGATTATTTCTACTTTAAAATTTTACCAGCCTGGCAGAATCATTCAGAACATAATTTAAAACACGGAATAGTTACGATCTTTTCTGGGATTTCGAACGAAACAAATTATGTTACAAAATTTAGGTACATGAAATATGAATTTTATTAAAATTCCAAATTTTCCTTAATTTTGCCGTATATCATTACTTCGCAGAATTTGATCCTTAACAGCGACACTAGCGTATGGTGTAATAATAAAGGGTGTGTTTTTTTTTTCAAAATCAACGGGTTCTATTCCCATCTAGGATTATTGGTTTTCCAAAAATCTAATGATGAGGTTTTAAGTTTCATCCAAATCGGGCTCGTGACTCTTTTGAGCATTTTTCGCTATTCCTTATAGTTACAGATTTGGCCATCCAAGCCCTTTTCAAAAATTCACCCTGCATAAATGTGTTTTATTTTTTACCTAAAATAATCTACAATGCGACCCTACTCATTATAAAACATTATGATGTATTATATAAAATATGATATAAGCCAATATGTACATGGGAGTCGAAGTGACTCATGGTTATCTTTAACATATAATATTTTATGGTTATCTATCTAGGGTTAACACAGTTCTTCGACTCCACATAATTACCAATTCTGAGGTACTGAAAGTACAATTTAGTCACAGCAAAATATAATAATTATAATATACAAAATAAACTTAATTATAGACTAAAAATATTTACATTACAAAATATCATTTACAAAATCCTCTGCGTCATTGCCGACTGGGAAGGTTCCCAGAATGCTGGCTGTGTTGCCACGTTGGATGGCGATACTTATTCTTTGGGCCAGAAAATAGCCAGCCTTCTGGTCCTGAGAAGCATCGATTAGGCGTTTAGCAATGTCTCTATAAAGGCGGCGAGCACTTGGACCCCATGACCCCAGTGTCTCAACCCCAAACGGCTCAAATATGTAATCACCTGCTAGGTTAGCATATTTACACCGTTTAAGGCCTTCAGCCGATGCAGCAGCAGCGCCGGCACATCCGGATGTGCTTGGAAGGTGTGAAGGTGCTAAGGTATCAACGCATGTAGCGTCTCACACCAAAGGCCTTCCCATCTTCCACGGTAGCAACGACATACCGTCCGTATAATAATATAGTTATATTCAATTTAGTACTTAATTGTTACTAGCTGATGGCTGGTGCTTCACCTAGGTACGTAGTTTCAGTTGTTGTCCAATATCAAGGATGATTTCCTGTCAAACATCTTTCCAATTAAAAAGTATGCTACATCTGGTGCCACGTTGTCAGCTTGTCCGGGACCCTCTTTGCGACACCCTAACCGTCAGACTGTTACATACTAAATTGCAGCTTGAATAAATCCCGTGGTTATGATAGACGAACATCCAAATTTTGACATTAATATTAATAAAGTTATTAAGGAATACAGATAAACTACTTACGAAAGGGGAACCGAAATCTTTGGCAGGTCTAATTCTATATGAATACCGAAGTTCTGGAGGGTCTAAGATCTCGAAAAACACATCACCAAATATTACATCGGCAGTAGATACACCATCATAGAAGTGCAAATCATTTTCTGTAAATAATAATTGATAATAAGTAAAAAATGTTAGTTAGATTTATCACAAAGTTATTGTGTATGTACTTTTACTTTGAAATTTTAAATTATAAAATGATCGATCTCCAGTGACAGAACCTCTACCAACTTAAATGGTACATACCCCCCGGGGACACTGCACTTATGAATATGGTAAGTAATATGGTAGAATATAACAGCAAAAGCCTCCTTACAAAATTAAATTTTGTAACAAACATAATAACCGAGTGAATAAAGGCATACAAATAACAAACAAAGAGAAGTAAGCCCAATAATAACAAACTTGACGTTTGACTTTGACAGTTTGCTTCATCCAAACAGCAGTCAACAGCTTGACTTTGGCAAAAATCGGGCTCCCAGATACTCACATACCGAACAACGTTTCTTGTCCTGCACCTGGAGCTAGTTAGGAATAACTAGTTCTTCTGTGCGGGACTATCAACTAATCAAGCATTACCTTGACATTGGCGAATCATCGATCAATATCGATGGAGCCACGTGTTTAAAAGAAGAAGAAGAAGAACTCCTTTGCAGCGTCCGAGTCGTCCACATTCACGATGAAGCTGCGCACTGACGATGAAACCATTTGGTTTTCGCAACCATCATTTGTCAGAAATGATGGGTGCAGCCCAACCGAATGGTTATGCATCCAAACATGGTACACACAGCGTCAGAGAAAACAGACCCCCTCAATACTTAAAGAATATCGCCGCGTCACATGACTCACGAATGACGTCACGTGATGCGATCGTTCGCTGAGCTGCGAGCAGCTTCATCTGCCTTTTTTTTGCATGTTCATATTAATTTGTAATTTTCTGATATTTTTCGTCTTTCGGCTCAATTGTACCAAGATACAATTTACTCACAAAAAATACAACATTAATTTATGTGCTGTGTGAGGATACGAACCCGCATCTCCAGCGCCAGCCGATCACCTAGACCGTGCCTTATACACTAGGCTATCGGTTCAATTGATAATAATGGCGAAAATATGAATAACATTACTCCTTTTATCGAACAAAGTTGATTACGGTGTAATTTTCTAGACTTTAAGGTTTAAATTTCAACTTCCACCATATGTGATAATAATAACTGCTCCTTAGACTAAAATATAAGGTTGAAATTAGTATAGATTTCTCGTTTAGTTCAATAGATTACGCTTGATACAGCTTGTTGCACTACCGTCATATTTTACTTCAAAAACTTATCTGCTTTATGAGCTGCGGCTATAGTATTATAATATCTGTGACAGTGCGCTAAGGTTGCAATTAGAATACTTCTTTGCCTTATTTAATAAACTGTGAATGAAGGTAACTTTATAATTCGTGGTAATTTGCATAGGTGTTAATCCTCCTCGTAATATTATTCATTTTATTAAGTTTTTGATCCGTTTTTTGAGTAAATTGAAAGTATGGTTCTATTAACAACATTTTTGAAAGCTAAAATTATTGTTCTCTGGGAGCAAGAACAAAGCATAAAGAAAATTGCACGAGACGAGACGACTTGAGAACAAGCAGGCGGTTAACATTAGGTAAGTAAATGATTATATTCTTTAACATAGAATTAAATTAATAATACCTAACATAAAAATAATACATACATACATATATATATATATATATATAAATAAAAGTATATATATGTATATATATGTATGTTATATATTTCTAATTATTATTGCTGCTGACATTGATTTACATATTGCAAAAGATTTGAAAAGGTTTATTATTTTAGGTTACTGGGGATGGATGTCTTCAATGGGTCCAGGCGAGCTAGTGGAAATAGGTAGCCGCATGAACAGTGAGCGATACCTTGAAGTGTTGAATGACGTAATGCTGCCTTCAGTGCGGGTCGCATATCCAGAAGGACAAATTTACCTGGTTCAGGATAACTCTTCAGTGCATCGGCATCGGTCCCTAATTGTGCAAGACTGGCTAAATGCACAAGAAGATATAACGATGTTTGAGTGACCGGCTAAAAGCCCGGATCTTAACCCACAAACTTATGGGGTCAGATGGTTTTAAACTGGGAATCAAGTGAAATAAAGTAAAAAAAAATTGGATGAAGAGGTAAACAGAACTTGGGAACTAATTCGAAATAGTGCCGCATGTTTTAATATGGTGTCGGGGATGAAAATTCGTCTTCAAGAAGTGATAGACAGTGAGGGCCACCCTCTTCGTTATTAATGCAGTTTATCGATTCTTACCCAGGACAAATCTTTGTGTGATGAACACGATTATTTGTTATGTGTCTGGGTGTAATTTATCTAAAAAAAATATTTAAAATAAGTATAATATCCGTTGTCTAGTATCCATATGTTATCCGCTGTGTATAAAGTGTCCTAACATTCATATTAATAATATTATATTATTAATACCTAATCCCATTATTCTTGTTTACAAGTTTAGTAATCTTCTAATGTGTTAACGATGCACCATCTGACCTTATCAGAAAATGTGATCAAAGAGGAAAATGTATATATTGTGCTATACTGTTATAGTTTAGCATGTTGGTTCTTTCTTTGTGATTCACAGGAACAAAAAACATTTCATTTTTCAACCATTCTTTTATATTCGAAGATTATACAGAGTGTAAAAAATTAATGTTTGCAACTTTAAATAAATAAGTAAATAAATATTGTAGTTATGTTTCTAGAATTATCTAATATTAAACATTTTATACTTTAGTTAGGGTATTGTATTATGTTAATAAATTTAGGTCAGGTAAAATTTAAAAATAAGTAACCCCAGTTTAACTCAGATAGAAAAACTGTATACTCAACCAGGAAATGGACTCCGTGTAGTCCTAGAAATGTAATTCGAGAAATAAATTAATATTGTTTATGCAATAAGCCTATTTTTTCTTACAAACCTCATACCTACTATAAAATTTGATTCCTTAAATAATAATTAACAAAAAGTGCTTAAGAAAATGTGTCCGTGTCCACAAAGCATCGGTCATGACCACTAGACAATAATTATATGAATAAAAAAAGAACTTGTGTTCGAGGATTTGAACCCTGGTTGCCGTGTCCACAAAGCATCGGTCATGACCACTAGACCACCATGCCATATACATAATGATTCAAAAAACTTTAATGATTTCATGTGATTATCAAGGGGGGTTCCTTTTCTCTGAAGCTTACTGTACCATTGACGGTGCTGCCGTTTGCCGTTTGGAACACATGGCCATAGATAAAGCGTTGTACACATCTTTCGGATGTCCGTGCATAGACAAGAAAAGTCTGTCCAATAGATGTTACATACTGTACATACTTTTTTTTTGTAGCTTGACTATATAGAGTAAAAAGGATAGTTCCCGAAATTTCGTTCACTTTAAACTCCGAACGAAATAGCTCGATGTAGCAGGGGTAGGCATGCATTACACACCCACAATTTACCTGTATTTTTAGTCTGTTACATTTGAGATTTGAGCAAACAAAGTAGTTCATTACGCAATTGGTATTTGAGAAACGAAACAGCCAAGCGACGCATTTGCTTAAGTTGTAGAGTTTGTTGAGAACAACAGAACTAGGACTAGCACAGAGCGATAAAGACGATGGAAAGTGCTTGGTTAGGGAGTTAGGAGCTTGGCTTTTCATTAGATCTGATAACTGTTTACTGTACAATCAGATTTTCTCATTTGGCCTTAACCAAGCCTTACATGCATTGTTTTCGTGGGATATTGTTAAAATCCTCATCCTACTCAATCCCTTTACCTCACCCTTTACTTTTCTAAATCCTACAATTTCTAAAAAAATCCTATCCAATATTTCCGTAACTTTTGTTTGTGGCTAAATCTGATATAGTTTATCGGGCAATAGAATGGAGAAATACCAATATAAATTAATAAAAATAGAGCATGAAATGTATGAAATATGAACAACTTTATATCGATCAGACTTTGATTACACCATTTAGTATTGTATTCTCTTTGACACCAATCAAAGAGAATACAATACTACACCAATTTTGAAGTGACATTTTTCGAATACAAAAATATAAAACAGAATACAAAAGAGGTTTGCTAAGGTTTGAGTTTGAATACTTAGACTAATAAAATTAGGCTACATGCAGAAATGCAAAAGCCAAAAGTCCTTGGTTGCATGCTCATTTACTCAAAGCGGCCACCCAAATAAAAAAAAATAAAGAGTGACGTGTTTCTCTACGGCGGGAAATATGGAAAAAATCTTTGTGGTCTCTGATAGGGGAGTTACCATGGACTCAGAATATTACACATACCACAAATATTTTGTACATTTAGCGCATGTACTCGGTGGATAATTTTTCTTTCCGTTCCTCACGTAGGGACACACGAGACGTAGGATATTGATTTGAATATTGATTTATTATAAATACTGACATCAATGCTTTACTTATAATAAATTCATAAGCTCTACTTAATTATCTGTGGTCTTTCATTTCTAATACCATGATTATTTTCTACCCTTTTCTAGGGAAAGGTAGTGTTTAGTAATGTAGCATGATTTCTGCCCTATTTATGAAGTGCGATTAAAAACACATAAAAGATACGTCCAATACATACACGGTCGTTGCGCATGGAAAAACTGACAAGTGTAAAATTTCAATTTTTCAGGAGACAGTAAAAACTGATTTATTTTGAAATTAAACTCTCGCCACCGTGGTAAATTTGATAGAATGCGGCCAGGGATTGTTAGGCGCTGGGTTGGTGGCTCCAGGCTTCCCGTTACCTCCGGACAATCTGTAATGCGAATAACCCGTCGTGCGTAGCGTCGAGCGCGTCGTGCAAAATCATTGTAAACCCATTCCAAAGGTAGAGCAGTATTTGACGCAGTGTCTTATCTGCGTCTTGAACAGCCTGCAGACACCTTTGGTGAGGTATGAAGAAGGATTCCTAGTTTTAGCGAAACTAGCTTATTACAACCCTCGATGTAGTTTTTGATATTGAGCTGACAACGAACCTATATGCCCAGGATGTATAGATTGTATGAAGAGAGAATTGATATGAAGAGAGGTCACATTAATGGGGGTTTCTTAGTCATGAACGCGTACTTATGCATGTGTTTTGCGGGTATTGTAAACGACCAGATTCTTGAAACCCCATGAAATGCTTTCACGTTTTCGGTCAAGATTATTCACAAGTTGCCGTCTCTCCTTCTAGTTGACACTGTCGGACGAGCAAATTGCTGAGAATTGGTAGACAGTAAATTATATATGTACGTGCAAATGCGAGAACCTCACAGACGACCCGTAAACGGTGCTTGTTTAGGAAGCTGGCCCTCTAGCCCAGCCCCCGGAAGTGGAGAGGAGCGAAGCATACTCTACTCTATCGAAAAGGTTTATCTTGCTTTTCTATACCCTCACCCTAAACACTGAACACGTGTTACATATGCCAGGTGATAAATGAGCTGCTTGTAGATATAACTGACGTGTGGGGTAATAGTTGTGTAACAATCCTCTTTCTTGAGGATCGGTTGTCAAGCAGGCACGTGTTAAAAAAGGTAAGCAAACCGGGATGTCTTCGTGTATCCAGGGAAGCTTTGCCCGTACGTCGCATTACATTGTCGCAACGATATCAAGTATTGCGACGCCACAATGGTGACACAAAGATGTAAGCAAGCATGTCCACTTGCTCTTGGCCTTTTCGATCAAGTGACCTCTCAGAATGACGTAGCGGCAACGGCAGTGGTGACAGATAGGGTTGGCAGAAGTTGTCTTGCACGGCTTTAGCCAGTTACCAGAATACTCGGCTACCCGTAGGATTTGACGTCAGATTTGAATTAGCCGATCAACGCGTTATGCGTCCATTTTTTTTAAGGCGCTCTTGCTGGACCTAGTCTAGTAGTAGCTCTATTGTGTGCTGTCTTGTGGTGGTTCACGTTCAGATCACGCTACACCTGGGCTCTGGTCCTGACCCAGCCACGATATACCCACTGTTTTTGGTGGAAATCCTGGACACAATCACGCATGAACCAGAGGTGGGTTTTGCAGGTGCCAACGATCTATTCCCAAACTGATTCTACCAGCTACGGCACACGCGTTATGCGGCGGAGCTTTACCTGCAAGGCAGCTCTGGGTCCCCTAAACGACTCTCGCTCTCGACGACTCTCTACGCGATAACTCGAGAGTCAGTGCCAGTGTCAGTCTGCTGATGAATACCTAGTGCCATAATCACAGTGACATTTCCACTAGACGTATAGGATATGGCATCTGCACTCCAGTGTAGTTTACGGTTGAAATCGGGTTTTTTTGTTCGAAATTATTGACGTTTTTTTAATGTCCATAATGAGAATTGGAATGTCCTATAAACTTGACAATCTGTAAAACTATCGCATCGGTCATATTCACAATATTTTTTTTCATTTATTTTATCATGTAAGGTAGGATTTACTTTATCATGTAGGGGAATTTGAATTATTAGCATGTTACCCTGAATCTCCTTGTTCTATATCAAATCTGTCAATTTGTCAAACAAAAATCGCCGGGCTGCCGCCTGCCGGGCTCTTGTCGATCAGACTCAGACTTGTTTGTGCTTATTTTTTGTTTGATTATAGTATTCATCCACCACCCAAGTAGTCTTGTGGAGTTTTATTTGTCTTGATGAAATTGGACTTGTTATACTTAATCAACGGAGTAGGTTCCAGTGTAGTCATTCTTTTAAACTCTTGTTGTCTTGATAGGTACGAGATCATTTTTTAAGTTGCAGCTTCACAGGTATGCTTACATTTATTTCTTTAATTTAAAATGTAATTATAAGTATTTAAATAAGCTGGTTAACATTTTATAAGTGTTCCTGTTCCACATTATTTGAATAGATAAATAGATACTACGCTCAGTTCCTGTTATTTTCAAGCTACTAAATAACAAGAACTAGGTTCAGTAGTAGAATTTTAATCATTATTATATTAAATGTAGGTATGTATCTATATAACTTTTAACCTGAAATTTTTAAAGTTCTTGCTACAATTATATTTCTTCTATTTGTAGAGTTTGCCCATGAAGTCTATATAAATAAAAATAAATCACCGTTCGTTTGTCTCGCTAAACCTCGGAAACGGCTGAACCGATTTGGCTAAATTTGTGCTTGAAATAATCCTGAAAGTGTAGGGAAGGTTTAAAAGGGCGGTACTTAATAAAAATTGTTCTGTGCATCACATCACAATATAATGAGATTGCATCACACTAGATCTTTGTATAAAATATGTATATAACTATTTTAATTGTTATAATTACTAATTATAACTATTTTATAGGTAATAATTAGTTAGCTATAGCTTAATTATAATGAACTAAACTATCTTAGCTGCAGATGCAGTTAAGAAAATTTGCACAGGTCTATGCAAGAATTTGTGTAGTTTCTACAAACAAACTGTGAACAAAGTTCTCGCGAAGCTCAAGAGAGAAATCTTTTCTGTGCCAAATACGACATGCGACGTGTCTTCGTTTTTTCACTTTTTTAATTCTTTTATACATATAATGTAACAATCATTTTCTTTTGGTTCGTAGTTAACAGTATTCTTTTCTTTACAAACAAACCTTTTTAGTGCACACTGACTTCTGTAACCTACACACCACTGCCCAAAAAAATCTTAGAGTGTACTTTTATGTTTTTCAACATAACGGCAGGACGAATTTGCATAATTTTAAATGTCCCACCAGTACTGTTTCTAATATTACCCTCAAATTTTTACTAGACATCATGGATGAAAAAGACACGGTTTACCAACTTATACCGCGACCATATCAAGCTCAACTTGAAGAAATTGCGATAGCTAATAACACAATCATATACTTGCCTACAGGTACGCAAAAATTTTATCAACTAAATTTAGGCCACCGAGACAAAAGAAAAGCCTTTGGGGGTTTAAAAGAGTTTGATTTGTTTAATTCCCTATAGTCCGAATCAGACATATTATGAGATAACTATGTACTCTATCAATGTTTACAGCTAAAGTTCTAAATGTTTTGCTTTACTACAAAACAAGCAACTACAGCTCTCATGGACCAGCTTGTCATTACTGGGTACGAGTGATAAGGACAGAGATAATAATCGCTCACTATCACAATGTAACTCAGTAACGGTCCGTTTGTTGACCATATTTATCTCGTTTCTTTGGCCTTACTTGAGGTATATGTAGGTAAGAACTGTTTGCCTTTGTGTGTTTTAGTTTTATAATTATTTATAGGATCTGGTAAGACTTTCATTGCAATCTGTCTAATCAAGAGATTTAGAGAAGCTTTGAAAAAACCCTGGGGCGAAGGTGGTAAAAGGACTTTCTTTCTCGTGAATAACATTCCACTGGTCAATCAACAGGTAAGTACCTATGTTAAATCAATTATCTATCTCCAAAAAGGATTAGGTATCATTGAGTCTGAAATGAGTACAAATGAAAACGAAACACGAACATTAGGCAATGAACATTGCATTGACTTATCCATATTATAAGATGTGTTTTCCGTATTTTTCTTTATAGAAAAAAAATATAGAGCAACTATGCCCTGTCACTGTGGGAGGTTATAGCGGGGAGGATGGAGTTGATTATTGGGATTTAACAAAATGGGATGCTGAACTGAAGAAAAATCAGGTGAAATATTTATTTATTTTAACTAAGGGCAACGTATATTATTATTACCGCCGAAAACAAATTTTAAAAAGTATGGATTATCGACCCATAAGCGTAAATTACATAATTCTAAATTATAAGATATTTCACTCTTGGGCGCATGAAATTAATATGAATGAAATAATCGATGTTTCTGATAAACTATATTATAAAATTAACTAGCTGTCCCGGCGAACTTCGTACCGCATAATTTTTTCTAATGTTCCGCTAACCTATGTTTTTCCTCCATAAGAACCTTCTCCTGATAGCAACGATCACAACAAAAAAAAATTCTGCGAAATCGGTTCAGCTGCTCTCGAGATTTGCGCTTAGCAACACATTCAGTGATTCATTTGACGGCAATAGGCTTGCCCCATATTATGTGGGACTAAAAATAATGGCAAGTTGTGGGTGTGTGATGCACCTCTGCCTACCCCTTCGGGAATATAGGCGTGATATGTGTGTGTTAATTAAATGTACTGGTTTCTACTGTTTTTGAACACCTTAAAAAATTGTAGGTTCTGAACTTGTCGTAATTTTAGGTTTTAAGTGATTACCTACTAAAGATTGGAAGATGTTATCAAAGTAGGATATTAGGTGTCTTGAAAATGTCTTAGGTAGGTATATAATCGTACTCACATGACCTCGACAAAAACTATTCCCTACTAAAATCTGACAGAATCATTTTCACAATAATTTTCTGTTTTCACTTTGTTTAAGTACTGCACTATAAATACAGTGTTGGCTATATTGTAGGGGTTGATCGTAGAGGGTTGAAAATCGATCAGGGTTGTATGTATTTTCTAATATCATAAAAAAATAAAAAAATAAAAATGTATCTCAAAATTAAAAAAAAAATTAGGGGTGGACTACCCTTAACATTTAGGGGGATCAAAAATAGATGTTGTCCGATTCTCAGACCTACCCAATATGCACTCAAAATTTCATGAGAATCGGTCAAGCCGTTTCGGAGGAGTTTAACCATAAACACCGCGACAAAAGAATTTTATAAAGGGTTATATCAACCCGAAGTCAGCACCATCAGCTGGTCGACCAGAACCCGTTTCGATATGTCGCGACCGCCAGATAAGAAAAAAAAGTTCAAAAAAAAATATTATTACCGAATAAAATACTCACTTGTTTAACCCTAGAATACTAAACATCGCCTGACAGGCCGCGGGCGTTCAGTTTTTTCCGGTTATTTCTAAAACGCACCCGCGAATCGAAATGTGATTTCGCGCCAATTCGTTATACACCGCCCCGCAGACGTCAGCGAAAGCGGGTCCGGCGCGGATGCTCCGTTTTCAAAATATAAGCTACTGGATCGCCTGGGAGGCGATCATTAGTATTTATGGTAAGTTTATTATTTCGTTACTTACTTGTTGTTTTGAGCTTTTTTTAGCATGTAGCCATGTTATAACTTAGCAAATGTTTATTTTCTGTTTAGATTAATCTCAACGATGAACAAATAGCCGAGTTCTTACTAAATGAGATCTCTGATAGCGAAACTGAGGACCACCTGGAAGTCGATACTTATGACTCGGACGATAGCGCAGCAGACCCTTCTTTCGAATGAAATTTTCGGTCGAAGAAGACCTACAAAATATTGTAGTAGAAGACCCTGAACCCCCGAACATTTCAGTACCACATAAAACCACATAAACCACACATCAAAAATTATTACTTGGAACATCGATCTCCAAACTGCAGTTCCTATGACAAAAAATGAAAGGCTGACTTCCAATTAGTTTGCAGACAAAACTGTGATGTTACCATAAGTTTAATTTGGTGTATTATAAAGTTTATATATTGCATAGTAATATTGATGCCAAAAAAGTAAAGATATAAAAGTATTTCTTTTTTACCAGACTGTTCAAAGACTGTTATGTAATAAGAAAAAATCTTAGCAGCTGTAAGTTTTAAGTCTTATTTTATGAGTAATGTTGATTTTAAAGAAGAATTTAGAGTTTAGTTTTGGAAAAGGTAGAGTTTTACCTATTAAATAATGTTATTTTAATAAAAAATTAATAAATAACTAATATAATAAATTGGTTTTATTTAAAAAGTAGCCTCCCAAGCGATCATTAGTATTAAGCTGTGGTAAATTTATATTAGTACTCTAGGGTTAAACAACACTAGCTAAAATCAGCTGCTTCGGTCATCGACATCAAAATAAGTACAAATAATTCGCGCCTGTGAAAAGCCTTCTGTCCACTCCTGGTAGGAACATTTTTGTCTCTGTTTCGCATCAAGCGATGCCGCCCGTACGAACACGAAGCGCTCGGTCGAGTCACGAAGTTTCCTAGAATTTTATTTAAAATCATTTAGCAAGGTCACAGGTCAGTTCAGTTGCATTCTTTGCTTTGTGCAGTGAGGTAGCTAAATAATTGTTTAGTGTGTTAATTTGTGAGTTGTGTCAAGTTGTGTGTGATAGTGATTGTGTTGTGTAGTAATGGCTCTGAGTAACGAAGAGTATTACGAGATGATGCTTTGTGTAGGAGCGTCAGAAGGCAATTTGAGCGCTGCCCGGGAGTTGTACCTACCGTGAGTTTTGATACCTAAAAATCGAGTCGAAGCCGCATTTAGCACTGTTACACAAGAAATTAACCTTTCCTGTAAACAGGTAAGATTTTTCTAAAATTGGGGACAGAGATTTTACTATCACTTGCATGTGATGCACCTGTCGAACCACGGACGAGGATCTCGACGAGGACTCCTTCGCGGCGGCGGCGCGCGACTGATCGAGCGAGCAGTCGCGGGCGGCCGCTGACAGTGTCTTACACACCGCGCCCGCTCTCCGCAGGCCTTACTCTTCCCTCGAACTGCATCGGATACGGTCATGTCATGCAAAATGGATCACGAAGAAAAGCTTATTTATTTGGTCCAAAAGCACGTGTGCCTTTACAATAAAAAGTCAAAATATTACAGCGATCAAGCACACACAAGATTTCTTGTTAGTGTAGAATGTAAACTGCGCATAGAAATATCACGAGGCAAGTCGCGGTCGGGTGCGAACAGTCGCGGGCGGCCGCGAGCAGTCGTGGGCTACCGCGAGCAGTCGCGCTGCCAGCCGCAACCATTTCGGTGTGATTTGAGCCTTAGGTAGTGAAACATTAGAAAATAAAGAAAAGGCAGAACTTGGTAGGTGTTTTTTATTAATTTTAACTAGATAGTAAAAGCTCCTTATTCGCGCTTCCTTCATTCGCGTTTTCACTATTCGCGGATAAAAAAATGCGACCCAATTCCTATATTCCAAAAAATAAGTAAAATATAAAATCCTTTAGTCTCACGCATAGTAATGGATGCACCCAAAACTGTTTCTTACGTGAAATCTTCCGTTTTCGTTTTCGCAGTAAATACACAAGCACAGTTAGTGTGATTATCTTCTGCACGTCATCTTGACACCTTGTAAGTCGACTGAAAGTATTGGCCACTCGACATGTCGCGGCAGCATACGCACTGGGCGACCAGGCCGCGAACGTGGTCGCCGCGGCCTGGTCGCTACTGCGTTGGCGCTCTTATGGTCGACCAGCTGATGATGCTGGCTTCGGGTTGATATAACCCTTTCGTAACATCCAGTATATTAGATTAATAAAAAATCTCATCTTTGCCATTTATGATCATTAATTTATAATAATGGCAACATACGAGGGCGGGTCAATAAGTCCGTGACTTTTTGAATGAAATATAGGTTTTTAGATAAAACGTTATTTTATTTTTCAACATAGTCTCCTTTGAGTTCTTTGTCCACCGTTTCTCCAATTTTTTGATCCCTTCCGAAAAAAAAGATTTGTCGAGGTCATCAAAATAGGCATTTGTTTGTGAGATGATTTCGTCGTTAGAGTCAAATCTCTTTCCGCCAAGCCATTTCTTTAGGTTTGGGAACAAGAAATAGTCCCTCGGGGCTAAATCTCGAGAATAGGGTGGGTGAGGAAGCAATTTGTAGCCCAATTCATGGATTTTTGCCATGGAAACTGCACATGTGTGCACCCTTGCATTGTCCTGATGGAAAAGAACTTTTTTCTTGACCAAATGCGGTTGTTTTTTTCAATTCCTCATTGAATCGTGCTTCTAGTCCCCGGTCAGAGACGGGGATGACTCGGGACTTGCACGGTTCTTGGACTGTCAGAGGGCTTTGCGAAAACGGCGGCTAAACTGGATGTAGCCCTGCACAAGTCCGAGGCTTTGTGTTACACGGACCGCGGCGCGGGCCGCCTGCGGGATGCAGCATAACCGTATCGAGCCTTCGATGAAGTATTTGGGATTCGTACTCGATAGCTAATGGAACTTCAGACCGCATTACCATAATTTGGTCCCAATTAACATAAGGGGACCCAACCATCCATTAGACTTAAGAGCGAGGGCCCTTGCGTCATTGTTCCAATTGCACAAGACGGCCCTGGAGCGAGGCTATACCTCTCGAGAAATCGAGGCCCAGCGGTCCCAGCTTTGCCAGGAAACAAAATAAAGATTAACTATATTGTGGCCGGAATGTTTACAATTGCGATGGTGACTCAGACGTTGTACGATAAGTTTATAGTACCAACACTGGATTACAATACTTGGAAGCATTGCGATAAGTTCTCAGTGCAGTCGTTGTCCCGATTACGATGAAAATTTTTATTGAATCAGTTTGGCTTGTTTTGCAATATATTCAGGAATGGAAACCGTTCATTTTGTGGAAAAAAAACTGGCGCATACGTCATTAGTACCAAAAACTTACGAAAGTTTTGGAGTTTCTCATGTTTTTTTAATCAGGAATCTTCTCTATATATAAAAATGAATCCCTATTTACCTTGGTCACGCGTGAACGGCTGGACCGATTTCGCTTATTCTTTTTTTGTTGTGTTCGTAATTATCAGGAGAAGGATATTATGGAAGAAAAAAAATGTTATGCGGAACATTAGAAAAATGAGTGAAGTCCGCCGGGACAGCTTGTATCTTATAATTTAAATCGAGATTATTTCGATCACAAAAATGAAAGATCTTTGTATAAAAATATAATAGGGGCGTATTTAACGGCTTATCAAATTTCTTCTTTTTATTCTAAAACAAATCCATTTCCAAAAGCAAAAATACTGATTGCACAGCAAATAATTACCTCAAAATATTATAATCCTAGCAACAATTGACTGCCTCGGTGGCTCAGTGGTATGAGTATGCGACTGCCGCCCCTGAGGTCCCAGGTTCGATTCCGGGTCGATTCAAATTATTTGTGTGATCCACAAATGTTTGTTTCGGAGTTTGGGTATTTTCTGTGTATAATATGTATGTATTTAGAAATATATAAGTATGTTTATCAGTCGTCTAGATCCCACAACACAAGCTTATATTAGCTTAATTTGGGCTAGATGACGTTGTGTGAGAATGTCCAAAAATATTTATTTAATTTAAGTTAACTAACCTAGGCTAACCTAATATATCCGAGTCGAAGTGCCCTAAGATTTTATTAGGTTTTGCTGTGCAATCTCTATATTTTAATATGCACTTTTTGACGCATATGAAGATTTTTTTTAAGTTGATGTATATTTTAAAATTATTTCTAGTAGTATTATGGTTAAACAATTGGTTTATTTGCTGTAAAACACATTTAAGCTTATAAATTTAGAGGCGATAAGTTTTTTGATTTGCATTTAATTTTGTCCCAAAAAATAGCCGTATGCGTCAACATACATTGACGATTTACACTGAAATTAGATTGATTTTTTCTCCTTACTTCGGATTGTCAGCACTAGGTAAAAAGTAAAATCATTTTTAAATAAATTAAATAAATAAATATGTTAGGACAATTCACACAACGCCATCTAGTCTCAAACTAAGCAGAGCTTGTGATATGAGTACTAGATAAACTGAAATCAATACTTATATACATTTTTTTTTTGTAAATACATACATATTATACTTATGAAACACCCAGACTTCGGTACAAACGTATCTATCTGTCTTCACACAAAGTTTGTCCCGATCGGGAATCGAACCCGAGTCTCCGGCGTCGAAAGCGGATGCACTGCCGACCACGCCACCGAAGCAGTCAAAATAAATGGTTTTCCACTACACTTACGTACATACTTAATGTTGGTGCGACACACTTAGATATCGCCATGGTTAGAATATCACGTTTTCTTAATAAATCGTTGGAACAAGAAGTGTACATGTCAGTTAGTTTCTAATGTATGAAGTGAAGATATAAGATAGGTATTTTCTGTACCTATTTACAGGTCATTGTAATGACAAGTCAAATTCTGTGCGATATGCTTACACATCAATACATAAAGATTGAAGACACCAATCTATTAATATTTGACGAATGCCATCACGCCGTTGAAGATCATCCTATGCGTGTCATCATGAAGCACTTTGAAGGTTGTCCGAAGTCTAATCAACCTCGCGTTTTAGGTAAATCATCTATTATCACATAAATGAAATTGAAGTGTCTTTTTGTACTTAATTCCATTTGAACTTTTATATGCTTTTCACTAAAAGCATATAAAAGTAGGTATATTTAAAGGCACGGTAGATACCTACTTACGTAAACAACAATGTTCGTAACGTTTTTCTGTCTGTTGTCTGTTCCGGCTAATAAATGGTTGCACCAATTTTAAAGTAAGTTATTACCTACAGTTTTTACTTAGTGGTGATTTTTTGACAGGGTTGACTGCGACTCTGCTGAACGCCAATGTAAAACCCACCAAGCTTGAAGTAACATTGCGAGAATTAGAAATCACTTTCCACGCCACTATTGCTACGGTCGATGAACTTGGCAAAGTTTTGGAGTACGTATACATTTGTCATTTTGACATAATCATCATACAAAATCACTCAAACATCTGATCGCACTGTTTAATAGTTTCATCATGTCCGTCTGTCCTCGGCTTTCCTCCCAAACGGCTAGTGCGAGAAATATGAAATTTTAAATTAATATGTGTATTTACCACGCCGACAAAGTGCTAAGATAAAATTATGAAAAATATTTTTTTTTTGTGGGTATCAAGGGATACGCATAGGAGCAGTGCGTGTGCACTATCATACATTCATAACATGTATAAAACAAGTCGCTTCCGCTGTCTGTCCGTCCCTATGTATGCTTAGATCTTTAAAACTACGCAACGGATTTCGATGCGATTTTCACTAATGGATAGAGTGGTTATCGAGGAAGGTATTAGTAAATTATTTGTCAAGTTTGAAAAGCCGCGGGCGTCAGCTAGTTACGATATAAATAGTAATATTTAACATTATTACAGAAAGTTAAAGATCATTATTACATTAAGTTAAAGTTTCTTATCGTAGCTATTCAACAAATCCGAAAGAAATGGTACAGTATTACAGACCAGTATCACCAACAACAGCTGTCGTATTCGTTGTTACCAAATTAAAGGACTTACAAGACTTGATCTACAATATTAACTTGCCAGACACTCGGAAAAGGCATTCTGTACTATTGAAAATTGGTCAACATGATATCAGCTATGATCCCAAGAAGGTATGTTTTTTAAAGTATGGTGTGAATATGAAATGTCCGTTTAGATTGAGGAGCCACATTTAGTATCTTAATGAAATTTATATAGGTATTTAGTAGTAAGTTTAAAAATTTTGTAGCCTCAGTCCTCGATTTTGTAGTATAATACTTCAAAAGTTATAAGAACATAAAGGTGGCTCCTCAATCTAAATGTTTAGACTGAGGAGCCTCGTCATAACTAGGAAAATCATGGATGAATATTTACCAAAATTAGGTATGATTTAGTAGTATTCGAGAGTAGTAAGTAGACAAAATCTGAGTTTTGTAGTATTAAAATTAAAAAAGTTATCATACATTATATGTGGCTCCTCAGACCATTACTTACGAGTGGTCATTTTTCATAGAAGGAGTCGTACAATTAATGCGCAATTTCTTGGTCATTTAGTAGTAAGTAAATTAGTTTTGTAGGATAAGATTCAGTAATTAATTATGAGTGGATTAGGAGATATGGCACATTTTAACTGGCTCCTCAATTGAGACGCTTAAAAAAATATATTTGCCTCTAATCTACTTATACTTGTAACGAAATTTGTAACAAACACATCAATATTTAGTATAAATTTATACTAAATGCCCGTTATAATTCTTGCCACGTTGGATGGCGATACTTATTCTTTGGGCCAGAAAATAGCCAGCCTTCTGGTTCTGAGAAGCATCGATTAAGCGTTAAGCAACGACGAGCACTCGGACCCCAAAACCCCAGTGTCTCAACCCCAAACGGCTCAGATATGTAATCACCTGCTAGGTTAGCATATTTACGCCGTTTGTGGCCTTCAGCCGATGCAGCAGCTTAATTATTAATTGTTAACTTTTCTTTGTAGCTCGTGAAATCTATAAGGAATATGATAGCATCAATGATAATGTTTATCGAAGATCTTGGTACATATGGCGGTACTATAGGTATATTGGCGTATGTTATATTATTTGAACGATTAAGAAGAAAATCATCTACGAAAGAAGAGGAAAATCTGTTCAAAATTGTCATCACACAATGTACAGAGTAAGTACAAATAAATAATAAGGGCAAACACAACGCCATCTACTCTTACTAAGCAAAGCTTGTATAATTCTATAAATTACACATTATACATCATTATAATATGTGTAAATATGTAGGTACCTTTAATAGCCTGACTCGACTCGCTAAAATCTAGCGAAGTCCGCCTTCCATCTCTGAACACGACTGGTGCAACCTGTTTGAAACGTTCGGACAATATTACAAGTTTGAACTTAAACTTAAACTGCACTATTTGTATAGTACATTATTGCAATGGCCGTGAAATAGGCTATGGCAGGTCGAGCATGAGTTTGTAGGCCGAACTATAGGCGAGGACTTCACTAAAACGAGATTGGCAGTTGCCATTTCCACCGAGGCTTATACATTGATACAGGGGCAGAATATTGACGGGTCCATGACCAATAATTTCTATTTTGCAATCACACCTTGCTTTTCTTAGGTTCTGACTAAAGTAAGGGCCTCAAGACGAGATAATTTTTGTTAACAAACGCACCGTTACTAAGTTATATTGCGATAGCGAGCGATTATTATCGACGGTCGACGAGAACTATTGTTGCGTGTTTCGTAGTACGGGTAAACATTAATTTACCGCAAAACAGTACCGCAGTTGTAAAGATTTCATACATGTCATAAATACGTCTGATTCGGACTCTTCCAGGTTTTAGAAGATTTTCGGTTTCAGGGGTTTAAAACATTTTGATTTGAATAAATTATTATACATAAATTAAATAAATCTAACTACTTTGCAATATTCCGCCACATGTAAATTACGCAACTCTCGTACTTATTTATTTATTCATGCACAAGACCGTCCTCCAAAACCACTTAAAATTAGGCCGAAAGAATAGAGAACTAATTTTGAAAATAGAATAAATATGTGAGTTGTGTTATCGTGCAAAAAATAATAAAAAACCTCGACACGTGCTTCACCCTCAACCACGGGCATCCTCAGGAGATGTCGATGGCTCGGCGCACGGCGCCCGAATGAGCCACAACCACAACTCGTAAACCGCACCTATTTATATCCTAAGGTATTTTATTTCTACCCACAACCATTACACCAAATTATTTTATGTCTACCCAACACCATTGTTTGAATGACGTACACCTACTCGCAGCAAAGGGGAAGAGGCGAAATTAAGTTGATCATTTAAAATACTAGTGGTTCTGTGAACAGTAGACCTCGCGTTATTTCCGCATTTTCCCCCTATTTCTCCCCCATTTTCCCCCCAATCGAAAAATCCCTTCGACAAAAGTTGCGCCTTGCAACAAAGAACACTTGTGCCAAATTTCATGAAAATCGGCTGAAAAATGCGGCCTGTAGACCGGAACTGAAACACATACAGACAAACAACGCCAAATCGGCCAGTCCTCGAGTTGAAACTGAGACGCTTCGCTCGCTCGGTCAAAAAAAAATATTTATGACCATGTATGAAATGTTGAGAACTACGGTACTTTTTCTTGTACTACGAAACATTGTTTTGTGTTTGTCTCTTTATTCATTTTTGAGGAGGGTTTCACAAATACATAGCTGATTTTATAAGACATCTTTATCCCTAAAACGGTTTCCCGTGGTGATTGATAAAACTCTTCTACAGGGGTGCAGCAACGGGCGCCCGCTAGTAACTTATACAAAAATGAATTTTCTTATTCTGTCCTCCACAGTGCAAGACGCATGTTACTGTCATCTATGAAAGATGAGATTGGCTACAACAAAATTTTAAAATACTCATCTGAACAAGTAATACTAATGCTGAATATATTAAAAGAATATAACCCGAAAGTTGTGAAAAAGCCAGGAGGTAGGTAGATAAGTATCTATATTTATACAAATACATAAAATTCAATGTAATTCGAAATTAGCAGCTTATCACTACTTAAATGCATAATTAAAGTTTATATGATACTTACATAAAGTAAACAATTTTTAAACTTTTTGTTTTTCTGTCTGTCTGTCGGTTCCGGCTAATCTCTGAAACTATCTTCCTTTACATAATATATAACAGAGTTGATCCAGCTGTCTGTACGTAGATCTTTGAACTACACAACTAATATGCCATTTACTCGATTGAGATAAAGAAAATATTTGTCTGTTCCTTTGTTAGTGGGAATCAGCAAGATCAAACTATTACTAAAGTGTAATGTCCTGTATATGAGTTTGTTATGTGTGTCGATATCCCTTGTTTATAATTATAATTATAACTAAAGTTACATTGTATTTCAGTGTTGTTAAAGGTAAACATGAACGGCCAACCGCTCAGTGCGATAATATTTACCAAACAAAGATTTACAGCTAAAGTACTATTTAATCTATTAAAAGATGTAAAAGAGATGAATCCAGAAGAGTTTGGTTTTCTTCAACACGATTTCGTTGTCGGTTTCAATGTAAATCCAACAAGTTGTACTAAAGAGGATCATTATTTGAAGAAGTGTAATCAACAAGCGCTTTTGAAATTCAAAAACAAGTTAGTGATTCACAAGTATTTAAACATTACTCATCATCATCCACTGAGCATTTTCGTAACTCATTTTGGCTTTCAGTCCTTTCTTTCTTCTTTCCTTTCAACTGCGAAGCGAACTTCAACTTCAATTCTTGCTTATAATAACACCACCCGGCCGTCTCTGAAATCAGCGCTGTCTGCCTTGCAAAGTGCAAGTGCAAGTTGCACAACGCAGACAGCATTACGCTGAGAGACGGCCGTTTATTCCACTTTACTGTTGTTTATTTTAGTATTTATAATTTCTTTTTTAGTGATTATTTGCCATATGTTGTCTATTTATTTTTTTACCATGTTTATTGTCGAGTAATAAAGTATTTCTTTCTTTGCTTTCTTTCAACTTCGGTATTTTTCCGTGAAGCGACTACCATCTAACCTCCATAATCCATTATTCCATTGGCGATATCGAAGTTCTGTAGTTAGACCAGTCGATTTTTTTTTATTATTATTTATTCATTTATTATCAGGCTACGACAGAAAAGTTACAAATCTTATATTAACTTATTCTACGGCCCATAGATACATACCTTAAAACTAAAAATACATATAATTATATCTTATAATAGAACACACTGTCTGTTTTTTACACGGGTGTCGTGTTACACTTCGCGTAAGGTAACGTGCCGCGAAACCGTCTATACACGACACCTTTCAGCCAAAACTCTTCCTTAAGGAACACGTCGAGATGATGAGTCGGCACCCTAATCACAAACGACTTAAAGTTCGTGTTGTGGCGCGACTCCAATCTCTCGACTCTCAAGGCCCAGTTGGTCTTCGTCCTGATGTACTCCACGATCTCTATGTCCTTTGTGGAGTGATGAAGTCGGGACACGTACAGTAACGTACTCGGTATCGCAGGACGTAACAACATATTAGGCCCTGCCAGACCCGTACCGCACTGGTTTCGACATGGAGGCTTCCGCTTCTTCTCTACCTTGATGAAGCCATCCTTGTCGCACGCGTCCTTTTTCAGGATCTTCGGTTTCGGCAGAAGGGGCTCCGGTCGTTTTTTACCTTCCCTCTCCTGCCTGCTTCTAGGTTCTGCGGGTTTTTTGGTTGCGGCTTTGTTAGCGTAGGAACCGTAGGAACGATTAGGTGATGACATACCTACTTGACCCACAACCTTCCCCGCTACCGCTGACGCAACGGGGACAGCGGCGGAGCAATTCGCCCTGTCGGCAAATTCCACTACCGGTGACGCAAACTCGCTCGGCGACGCAAAACTGCTAAGCGGTGCATTTTGTTCACCACGACGGAGGTTAACGTTCGCGGCATCCGATGACCTACTTATAGAAATAGTGCTACGTAGTAACACTACCTCGGCCCGCAGCTCACCAATCGTGCGTTCTGACGCTTCCATCTTCAAGTCCATTGCGGCCAGGCTTGCTTTCAAGGATGTGATATCCTTAAGCAACCTGGTGACGTCGACGTGATCAAATGTCACGGGAGGCAATTTATGTAATTTTTTTGCGACGAAAGCAGGCACGTCGTCCGGTGTCCGGTCCGTCGGTCGTCCGTCCTCTTCTCGGTACCATCTCTCCGTCGAGGTGGCATCTCGTCGAGCTTACCCAGCGTCTGGAATAGTAGTCTCTTACTACTACTCACATCCTCTTCTTTGAAGTTGGTCTTGCAGATCTGCAGGATGCTAACTTCGTCCATAGTGTCGATGGCATGCTGTATGAATGCCAACAACTCGTTGACTATGAGTGTTTGCGAACTCATAGCGACAGTGTTCGGCGGCGGGTATTGCCGCGCATCACACTAATTAAATATTTAACTAGTTTGCACTAAGTACGTCCGTACGCGAGGTCGGTACGACACGGACTGATGATTTTATATAAATAGATGTTCTTGTGGCTACCGAGAAGGGTTCTCAATCTATCTATATATGGAAATGGGGAATGTACCCCCCCTTAGCTCTCGAGAACTGCTTATGCTCCAATGATGGTTGACCCCTCTATGGATAGCCCTCGATCTGGAGGCAAGCATCAAAGGCAAAAATCGAAAACTTGACCTAGGTCTAGGGGGTCAAAAGTTATAGGCCAAAACCTATGGCGTGGTGCAGCGCGAAGCACCGCGCAAGACACCGTACTAGTGTCTTAAGAAATGATCATCTATCTTAAAGCCGACCTGGCTAATGCGGATTATCGATTCGGTTAACCAATGCGTTAACCGAATCGATTAACACCTAGTTACAATGCGACGTATACTTTAAACTAATAAGTTAGAAAATACTTAATTAAAAATAACCTAGCAAATATTTTAACAGGGGAGACTATTTTTAATGAAAGTTTAAGAGCTATTTGCCTGTAAAGCGTTTTTCCATCAGCTTGCGGATCTCGCCCGCAATGCGTGTCGATGTCAATGTCAAATTTCATACAATTATGAAATGCGTTTCTATGTATGTTGCTATGGTAACGGGTATATACGCGAATTGATTTGACGTTGACATCCACACGCATTGTGGACGAGATCCGCACCCTGGTGAAAAAACTCGCGACAGGTAAAGTGCCCTAAATAGTAAGTACGTTATACGATAAGTCCTGCCTACTATTAGTTAAATATTTATTTAAGTGCTGTTGTGGTTTCCTTCCAATAAATAATAATAAGTTCTGTGTTTATGCTTCGTCATTTTGCTTTTTCTTTCAGCGACCTAAACTGCTTAATATCAACTAGTGTTATAGAAGAGGGAATTGACATACCACAATGTATGTTAGTGTTGCGCTACGATCCACCGATGGAATACCGCTCTTACATACAAAGTAAAGGTACATAGTGTTAGGTACATAAAACCTTTACTGCTTCAGTGGCGTGGTCGGTAGTGCATCGGCTGTCGACTCTGGAGTCTCGGGTTCGATTCCCGGATCGAATCAAATATTTGTGTGATCCACAAATGTTTTTTTCGGAGTTTGGTTGTTTTCTATGTATACTATGTATAATATTTAGAAATATATAAGTATGTTTATCAGTTGTCTAGATCCCATAGCACAAGCTTATAGCTTAGTTTGGGCTAGATGACGTTGTATGAGAATGTCAAAAAAAAAATTATTTATTTATGGTGGGTTTTGTCGTAGAATAATATATTTAGGAACATGTCATTCAGTGTGTTTTGTATTTACTAGGATAAATTGCGTTCTTGATTCTTATAAATAACTGATTGAACCATGAGGATCGTCGTCAAATAAAGATAAGTTTACATATATTTATAACTTGTTGTTACCATCTTACCAAATTTAACTATGTAAAGGGGGAATACATTGGGTGAATAGTGAGCGTTGACATGTCGAAAAGGTGGCCACCCTAAACCTACAACTGAGTCGCAAGTCTTAGTCACCTGCGATGTATTCATCGCTTTATCAAACGGGTGCTTAGTATTAGATCTCGCGAGTTCTTGAATTTAGGCCACATACACCAACCCTTTTAATATAGCATAAAAATTTTATGTCGGAAAGATTAATGAATAATGAATAAGAAAAGATAATGAAGAAGCTCCGAAAAAAACACGGTATGGACCGTGTTTTTTTTTCGGAGCTTCTTCATAAACAATTCAAGTGTTTCTCCATCTTCTTGGTGTAATCTATAGACACATTAGCCTATTAGTTTTAACGATACTAAAGTGCGGTCGCGAAGCAAATAATATTTCGGTTTCGCGACCGCACTTATTTCTATAAGTACTTACTGGACAGTATATCTATACCACTGGAAGGGTGGGTCTCCATCGAAAACCTTTCGTTTTAGTTTAAAAATCGGTTAAAATCTGATAGGTATTTTTTTTTATTACTAGGCCGTGCAAGAAGTATCACTTCGTCTTACGTCATGTTGGTCAACAAGGAAAACGAAATAAAGTTCATGAAAAATTACGAAGAATTTCAACAAACTGAACGAATGTTACACACGGTGAGCACTCACGCACACACGCATACAAACTTTCCCATAAATATCAGATTAAAATATCTTCACAAATACTATGCATGCAACAAGGCCAATGACCAATATTGGTATAATTTATGTTTTTCCTTTCGCCAGAAATGAAACCTGGGTGATATGATACGAGGGTGGATTGAAATATTCGCGGCCTAACACATAAATACTCGAACTATTTTAATGTATCTGACCTCATTCGATTTGTTTACTCTCTGGTTGTCACATTGTAAAATTTTATCGCAATAGCATTATCTGTATTTAAATTAGACTGAATTTTGTGAGCCTAAGTGCAGCGTTTTTAAAGAATGGAGAAAATTGAGCAACGTGCTGTCATGAAATACCTGTTTAAAAAAAAACTAACTCCAAAAGAGATTCACGAAGATATGTCTACAACATTGGGGGAATCTGCTCCGTCGTATACGGCTGTGAAAAAGTGGGTTGCTGAATTTAAACGCGGACGAGAGAGTATTGAAGATGACCCTCGCTCCGGCCGGCCTATGACGTCTACGACTGAAGAAAACGTCGGGAAAATCTGTGATCTGATATTGGCAGATCGGAGATTGACCATCAGGGAGATTGCAGACACTATTAGCATCTCGTATGAACGAACACAAAACATCATAGTCAATGAACTTGGATTTTTTAAGGTTTCTGCGCGGTGGGTACCCAGATTGCTTTCAGTTGATCAAAAACGAATACGGCTCACGATTTCTTGCGACTGTTTGGAAATGTTTGAGGCTGATCCACAAGATTTTTTGGCCAGATTTGTCACAATGGATGAAACTTGGGTACATCACTACACCCCAGAGTCAAAACAGCAATCCAAACAGTGGAAAAACCTCATGAACCGACTCCAAAAAAAGCCAAAACAATTTTGTCAGCTGGCAAGGTGATGGCGTCAGTTTTTTGGGATGCTAAGGGTGTCATCATGGTGGACTACCTTGCAAAAGGTGAAACTATAAACTCGGCTTATTACTGCACCCTCTTACGTCGTTTGCGTGAAACAATCAAAGAGAAAAGGCCAGGATTACTCAGCAAGAAAGTGTTGTTCCATCAGGATAATGCACGCGTTCACACGTCTGTTGAATCAATGGCTCAAATTCGTGATTGTGGCTTTGAATTACTGCCCCATCCCGCCTATTCCCCTGATTTGGCACCTTCAGACTTTCATTTATTCCCAAACCTAAAAAAACACCTTGGAGGTCAAAAATTTTCATCAAATGAGGAGGTCGAAGCTGCGGTGGGTGACTTTTTTGAAGGCATTGAAGAAACTTTTTTTATGACAGGCATACAGGCGTTGGAAACCAGATGGAAGAAGTGCATTGAGTTAAGCGGAGATTACGTGGAAAAATAAAATTACTTTTGTATAAAGAAAAATAAAGAACGAGTTTCAGTCAATTGGCTTAGAACTGAACCCGAATAAATGTGAGATTTTTATATCTGAAAACACAGATAAATTAACAACAATCTCCAAATTCAACTGTCTGGCCCCCAACATAAAAGTTTTGGACAAAACTTCTTTACGCCTCCTAGGGTTCCCGATTTTAGAAGATGGCTTTTCCACTTTTATCGAGGAAAAAATTCAAAATTTTGATCAGGTTATTGATAGTCGTAGGTTATGTAATATCAGTATTCATTCAGCTTTCACTATTCTTCGTTTTTGTCTTTTCGTACCCAAATTTACACATGCCCTCCGTTCAGGACAATTTTGGAAAAATGTAGAAATTTTGGGCAGACTAGACAACTTAATACAAAATTCTTTGTGTAAAATTTTAAATTTAAATATTAATGACCGGGCCTGGGTCCAAGCGTGTCTTCCAGTTCGCTTGTGCGGGCTAGGTATTCGTAGTCACAGATGTCAGTCTGCCAGCATTTCTGTCGTCGGTCCATAGCACCGAAGAATTAGTCAGGAAAATTTTTGGCTTGGAGGATGTCTTGCCCCGACACTGACCTGCCCTCACGCCTAGGCTCACAGCGACTGTGGGATTCACCGCTCTGTAAATTGAGAATTAATACACTAATTGACATTTCTGTCAATATTTCAGAGCGTGCACGCCTACTAGCTGTTGGAGAATGGGAGTCAGGGTTATGGATCCAGGCGCTCCCATCGCCCAACATCGGTACAATGTTGGACGACACAACCTTCCGCATTGCCACTTGCCTTCGGCTGGGACACCTTGTGTATCCCCGCATCATTGCACCTGTGGAGTAGCCGTCGATAATCTGGGACACCATGGCCTTTCTTGTAGCAGAAGCGCAGGTCGTATACCTCGGCACGCTATTCTAAACGACATAATTCGTAGGGCTCTTTCCACCGCAGGTCTTCCGGCCGTACGTGAACCAAATGGTTTAGCACGAAGCGATGGAAAGAGACCGGACGGTATGTCGTTGCTACCGTGGAAGATGGGAAGGCCTTTGGTGTGGGACGCTACATGCGTTGACACCTTAGCACCTTCACACCTTCCAAGCACATCCGGATGTGCCGACGCTGCTGCTGCATCGGCTGAAGGCTTTAAACGGCGTAAATATGCTAACCTAGCAGGTGATTACATATTTGAGCCGTTTGGGGTTGAGACACTGGGGTCATGGGGTCCGAGTGCTCGCCGCCTTTATAGAGACATTGCTAAACGCCTAATCGATGCTTCTCAGGACCAGAAGGCTGGCTATTTTCTGGCCCAAAGAATAAGTATCGCCATCCAACGTGGCAACACAGCCAGCATTCTGGGAACCTTCCCAGTCGGCAATGACGCGGAGGATTTTTTAAACGATATTTTGTAATGTAAATATTTTTAGTCTATAATTATGTTTATTTTGTATACTGTAATTCTTATTGTAAATAAATGTTAGTATATATAAACTAATTGTAACAATGTAAACAACTTTTGAATATATATTATATTGTTTTCTTGCTGAGGCCGCGAACTTTTCAATCCACCCTCGTAGATATGAGAAATCAATAGCAAAAAGAATCAGGTCTTTCTTTTGACGATTGATATCTCGTACAGTCCTCTAACATATGCTTTATGAGTCACCTTTGGCGAAAACAAAAATAGTAGATTGTTAACCGAGGGATGAAAGCATCCCATTTCTGACGAGATATTTTGTCAATAGTTTGAGGCAGAAATGGGTGTTTTCACCCTAGTTAAAAACTCTACTTTTAATTTCGAATACGAGGAAAGCAAATAAATAGTCACGCTTAACGTTATATTTTTCCATGCAAAATAGTCTTCAGTTTTTTAATTTATTCAGTAAATTTTTTCACGCACGTATTTTTTTGAAGCGCTATAGAGTATTTTTTTATAATTTTACGCGTTACGGCGGGCGATTTAGTCAGGTTTAGTTGGAGTCTCAACCTTAAAATACTGAGTAAAATATTCAGTATTTTAAGGTATAACTGTCCAAATAATGATTGTTTGTGCATTTACGTTTTATTTTACTGTAACTCAACTCTTTTTTGTTTATGACCATTCAAAAACCAGAATGTTGTATTGACTTAATCGAACTTTGGCTGTATACGTTTTTGCCATCGCCTCAAGATGTAGTGATTTTTTTTTTTACTTTTTCGCCCTAGTGCCGAAATGTATCACTTTCATCCCGCATATCAGGTAAGCAATGAACCACTTTCAGAGCATGAGATGAAAAAAAAATTATACCAGCAATGTATGGAAAATGGTCATTCCCCTTTTGCGGCTTCTTTTGGACGATGGTCATGTTATGGTTTCTGTACGATTGTTAAATTTTGTTTATTTCAGTTCTGTTTTTATATGTTGTTTTTTTAGGGTCCCCAAATGGTAAAATGGGACTCTATTACTAAGATTCCGTTGTCCGTCCGCCCGTCACCAGACTATATCTCATGAATCGGGATAGTTGACAGGTGAAATTTTCAGTGATGTTTTTTTTGTTGCCCTTATAACAATAAATACTATAAAACAATAAATTAATTTTTTGGGGCTCCCATACAACAGACATGATATTTGATCCCAAAATATCTCTTTGGAGGACCATCAAAGTTTTTATTATTTTACGTTGACGTAATATTAAACTAAACTAGTTATCCCAGCGAACCTTGTATCGCCTCAAACCTTACCTAAACTTCTACGAATATTTTAATATTTCATGCAAATGTATGTATTATTAATTATAATTGAAAAAACGCGACGGATGGACAGACAGACAAATTGTCGTATTAAATATATAGATTATTAAACTTATGTATTTGGTTGCAGATATTGGTGGGCAATACTGATGAACGAGACGAACCAGCGAATGACGACATTCAATGCAAACTGTATTCAGAAGGGGATGTACCTTCTTATGTAGCATCGAGTGGGGGTGTGTATTGATTGATTTATTTTGTACTAGGTGATTACCACGGCTACTCTGTACTGGGTGTGTAGTTTTCTCGGTCCCAATTCCCATGGATACATATTTCCGGGATAAAAAGTAGCCTATAACACTCAGTGTAATGTGGCTACATATTAATGAAAGAATTTACAAAATCGGTTCAGTAGTTTCAGAGCCTATTCTATGCAAACTTACAATCGAATCTTTCCTCTTTACAATAATATATAGTATAGAATAAATACTAACCCTTCCGTCATTTACCAGTGGGGACTCCCAGCACTCATTGTGAACATTAAAAATGTAACAGTTAATTATCGTGTCTGTCAAATAATTACAAAGTTGCGGGCCCGACCACCACGCGGCGGCCACACAGGTGGCCAAGGTCCGCCAGGTGCCACTGGAAATATCAGTCCTTACCGGAGGCGCTCGGCAATGGACGCAAGTGCGGCCAAAAAAAAAGTACCCCAATATAAAGTTAATATCATATATCTATCAGACGTTACTTTTCGGAAGTCCATAGTTAAATTAAATAAATCTAACTACTTTGCAATATTCCGCCACATGCAAATTACCCAACTCTCGTATTTGTTCATGCACAAGACCGTCCTCCAAACCCACTTAAAATTAGGCCGAAAGAATAGAGAAATAATTTGGAAAATAGAATAAATATGAGAGTTGTGTTATCGTTATGATGAAATTGTAATGCAGCGGAACCACCTTCAATCAATAGTAGATAGGTTTCAAGAGTGCAGTGACGAGTATGAAGGGACCTTGAGGAGGACTACCTTGCTGGAACAGGAGCTACGGGATGCCCAGGGGCACATCTTACACTTGGAGTCAGCTGCCAAGCAAGTCGTAGTCCAACAAACGGATAACCTTTATAACGAGCTAATGAGTGGTACTCCGCAGTTTGTTCCTTCTGCAACAGTTCCAAACCTGGACTTGTCTACTATAGATCTTACCAATGACAGTTCATACCAACTGGACAAGCCAGTTTATTTTTGCAGCAGGAATAAACTAAAAAAATACCTAAAAATAAAGAAATTCATTTTAAAATCAAAGAAACAATTAAAATATCATAGAATCTTAATCAAAAAGTGTAAAAATGTTAACTCTAGTTTAAAATTAAGAGAACAAGCTAAATTATCTATGTTAGAACTTAAACAAAGTCATTTAAAATATTACACTGACACACAACGCTTAGTCACAAATAAAAAATTTGCAATTTGAATTAGAGTATGTAACTAAGAAATATGAATGGTCTCTAAAAGACTTTAATAAGCGTTCATCAAGTATAGATAAGGTACTCAAAACATCTAATTATAATACTGAGCGCCTTAATACCTTCATAAATAACCACTCTTGCAATATCAATTGCACAAGTCCTTCTCAATCATTGGAGAACCAGGCTACCCTTACAACTTGCTCACCTTCTACTTCATTAGTGTATGAATTGTGTGACAGTGTAAAAAGTAATAGTCATACTGGATATACTAAACTAGTTTTATTTAGTGATGATATTGGAACTGATTTTAGTTCTTTTCTGATACAACAATTTAATTCAAATTGTTATTCAATTATTAATAACTGTTATCCAGGTGCATCTTTAAATGAAATTATGCAAAAGATATTAGAATATAATTTTGACTCAAACAGTAAAATAATTATTTTCTGCTCAAACAGGGGTAAAATTAACAAAAATGAACTATCCCTATACTTTGACAAAATGCAAAACTTAAATGTTGAACATGTAGTAATGTTTACATTACCATACATAAAAGGTGTGCCAGACGTGGAAAATTCTCTTAGATATAAGATAAATTTACAACTCAATTTAACTAGCCAATATAATAATAAATTCCATGTAATTGACTTTAATTCTGTTTTTAAGAGTAACTGTATATAAATACAATTTGTCAACTTCTGACAGTAACTTTAACAATAACAAACATATTGTTTATGTAAACAAAGGTAGGTATTTTCTACCAAAGCATTATAAGAGACAAATAGCAAGTTTGCTATTCAATTATTTTTACACTTCAGCCAAGAACTTGGCTGACAAAACTGCTTTTATTGAGCAATGTAGATTTAGTGTTAAGACTTTGGAATCTGTTCCAAGTAATTTAAATTAAGTTCTACGACAACAGAGGCAATGTTACCCTTTAGCAGACATAGTCAATTAATTGAATTAAATTTAGTTACAAATATTAATTATGTTAAAAAATGCCCTCCAAATCAAACCAAATCAAAAAATGTAAATTATATCAACATAGGGCATCAAAATATTGGTTGTTTAACACATGGCAAAGAGTTAGAGTTGGAACTGTTAATGAATTCAGACAATATTGATATTTTTTGTATTACAGAACATATGCGTAAGCCGTATGAGCTCATGTTCAATTTCAGTAATCACCGGGTTGGTAGTGCATTCTGCAGGGTGACCACAGTACGGGGGGATCTTTGATTTTATTATATAAACAACTTAAATTTAAAGAACGGAAAGATATTGTGTCTCTTTCTCTAGAGTGTAAAGTCGAACTGTCGTGCGTGGAAATGGAGCAATTCATAGTAGTATGCGTGTATAAACCTGGAACCTCACCCTTTTGCGAATTTGAGGAACTTATTGACAAAGTTCTATGTAAACTTGGAAAAACTAATAAGTACCTAATAGTATGTGGTGATTTTAATGTCGATTTACATGTTAATACGCCTATGAGTTATAATATTTTAAATTTATTTAAATCACACAATCTTACAAACTTATTTTTGGAGCCTACTAGATATTGTAATACAATAGCCACTTGCCTGGATAATATATACAGCTATATGTTGCCAGAAAGTAAAAGTATGATAAAAAAGCTAGATTCAGACCATTGTGGGCAAATAGCATCTTTTAAAATCACTAAAGAAAAAGTTATAAAACGTAAAATATTATGTAGACCAATAACTGGTGACCGCTTGGAACGTATGAGGGTTGGACTTTGCAATAAAATTCCATTCTTAGACACTGGCTTAGATCCAAATGTAATGTATAAATTATTTTTTGATTCTTTTTACAACGAGTTCAACTCCATATTCAAGTCTAAGGAGGTCATGATTAATGATAGTCCTACTTTCAGTGAATGGGCCACTGAGGGTATACACAAAAGTAGACAAAAACTTTATGAACTATACTCAGAAAGACAGCTTAATAGATCAGTTGAATTTCTAGATTATGTTAAAACTTATTCAAAAAAGTTTTATGCAGATTGTTTAGCAGCTAAATCAAAATATATAAGTGATAAAATTCTCAATAGTGCAGACAAAGTTAAATCTACTTGGAAAATTATAAACGCGGAAAGAGGTCAACAAAAATTAAATGATAATCATTTTAAACTTAATATAAATGGTAAAATAACTACATCAGACTAACGAATTTGAAAATTTTTTCTCCCGAATTCCTGTAGATTTGACAAAAACCCTAGGCTCTTCAACCCCCATTGCAGAATCTTTGTTAAAAGCAAACGTTCCTTGTTGTAACGTTATATTTAAATTCAGTAAAGTTAACATAAACACTATCTTAAAAACTTTTAAATCTTTAAATATCAAGAAAACAGCTGACCTCTGGGGCATCTCTGTGTATTTAGTAAATTCTTTTATTGAAATGGTTGCTCCTGAACTAGTAATAATATTTAATAATTGTGTTGATAGTGGTGTGTTCCCTGATTTAATGAAATCTAGTAAATTAATTCCCCTGTTTAAATCGGGTAGTACTTCAGATCCGTCCAATTTCCGTCCCATTTCTGTACTACCTACATTTAGTAAAATTTTTGAAAAAATTATGCTTAATCAAATGCAAAATCACTTTAACGTTAATAAACTATTACATACAAAACAATTCGGTTTCACTCGTGGTCGGTCCACCTCTGATGCCGGAATTAAATTATTAGAGTGTATATACAGGGCCTGGGATGAGTCATATGATGCTTATGGTGTATTCTGTGACTTATCTAAGGCCTTCGATTGCGTTCAACACCAGACTTTAATTAAGAAACTTGATCATTACGGAATCCGGGGGACGGCCTTGAATTTCGTCAATTCTTACTTAAGTGATAGGGTCCAGAAAGTAGTGATCAATGGTAAACAGTCACCTGGTTCTCCTGTAGCAATGGGGGTACCGCAGGGTTCAATTTTGGGACCTTTTCTTTTTCTAGTATATATTAATGATCTCCCTCACCTCATAAGAGACGACCACGAGGTAGTTTTGTTTGCTGATGACACTTCTTTAATATTTAAAGTTAAACGTGGACAGCGCGAACTTGACGATGTAAACATTGCCCTCTCTAGGATAGTCCACTGGTTTTGTGCTAATAATTTATTATTAAATGAAAATAAAACTAAATGTGTAAGATTCACCTTACCTAATGTAAGACTTGTTAAAACCAGTGTTAAGGTTAGGGATGATATAATAAAATTGGTCGATGACACTGTCTTTCTGGGCATAACGTTAGACTCCAAATTGCAATGGGGGCCTCATATCGGGAAAATTTCGGCCAGGCTTAGTTCAGCAGCCTATGCTGTCAAAAAGATCCGACAACTTACAGACATTAAAACGGCGCGTCTTGTCTACTTCAGCTACTTCCACAGTATCATGACATATGGCATACTACTGTGGGGTAACGCTGCCGATATTTAATGCATCTTTGTGTTGCAGAAGAGGGCTATCCGGACTATCTATGGAATGGGGTCTCGGGAGTCATTAAGAGATAAGTTTAAGCATATTAACATCCTTACAGTGTATTCACAGTATATTTATGAAATTTTATTGTATACCCACAAGAACAAAAGTAAATTTGTGAAAAATAGTGATAATCATAATCTAAACTTAAGAAATAAGGATAAACTGGCTGTTCCTAAATTTAGGCTTCATAAAGTGAGTAATTCTTTTGCGGGGAACTTTATTCGAATGTACAATACATTGCCAACCGAAATAGCAAATTTATCTGTCAAGAAATTTAAAAAACTAATAAAAAGTAATTTGTGCCATAAAGTTTATTATAGTATTAATGATTTCTTAGATGACAAGGCGGCCTGGTTGTAACAACGTAACGAATTGCTCCTTTCTAAATAACTCTGTATTAGATTTAAGATGAAATATTTTGAAAAAAGCCGAGCTGAGTTTCTTGAGGGCTCTTCTCAGTCTCGTTGCATTTTGGAACCCTCGGTAGAGTCACACCAACTTCTGACGAATCTAAATAATTTTCTGAAAAGGCGGCCTGGTTGTAACAACGTAACGAATTGCTCCTTTCTAAATAACTCTGTATTAGATTTAAGATGAAATATTTTGAAAAAAGCCGAGCTGAGTTTCTTGAGGGCTCTTCTCAGTCTCGTTGCATTTTGGAACCCTCGGTAGAATCACACCAACTTCTGACGAATCTAAATAATTTTCTGAAAATTTCAAAGATAATAAACGTTATTTTTAATTTTATTTTATTTTCGTGCAAAAAATAATAAAAAAGTAAAAAAATCGGTCGCCGTGCGCCGAGCCATCGACATACATCTCCTGATGATGCCCCTGGTTGGGGGCGAAACACGTGTCGAGGTTTTTTTATAATTTTTTGCACGATAACACAACTCTCTTATTTATTCTATTTTCAAAATTATTTCTCTATTCTTTCGGCCTAATTTTAAGTGGGTTTGGAGGGCGGTTATGTGCATGAATAAATACGAGAGTTGGGTAATTTTTATGTGGCGGAGTATTGCAAAGTAGTTAGATTTATTTAATTTACCCCAATATACCAATAACACATAAATAAATATTCATAGACGTTGTGTGGAAATATAGTTAACTTAAATACATCTATTGCAGAATTTTACGTAAATAACGGGAAATAACCGTAATATGAGCCTGCGTAAGAACGGGCCGATTTTTGTATAGACTAAATTACCATGTTCTTTTATTACTATAATTGCTATAGATAAATATAAATTTTATAGCGGGCGCCTGCGGCTTCGCCCGCTTGACAAAATATATACACAAAAACCTTCCTCGAGAATCACTATCCATTAAATCATCTATCCATCAGAATTCGTTGCGTAGGTATAAAGATCTAAACATATATACGGACGGAAGCGACTACTTTGTTTTATAATATGTAGTGAGTGATGATGTTATATAGTTAGTATAAATCTAGTATTTTGTTCCAGCGCGCTTGACAAGTGTGTCGTCTGTAAGTTTGTTGAATCGCTACTGTTCAATGCTACCGACAGATCAATTTACTATAATCGCACCTATGTGGATTCATGAGAAAAAAGTTAACAAAAACAAAATAGAACAACATTACGTTAGCATTCTAATGCCGATCGCTTGCCCTATCAAGGAAGAAATAAAGGTATGTTTAATCCTAATCGGCAGAGACAAATATACGCCCACTTTTCGCTAGTAACTTTTGGTTACATTTAATTGGGGGCAAACCTATTGCCACCAATCGGGAACGATGTTTACAAGAGCCTCAATTTCTATTTCTATAGTATTGTAAGTTGTTTTTTTTTTATTTTAGAGCATGTGCCTCTCCAATTTGAAGTCGGCTAAACGTTCGGCTGCGTTAAATGCTTGTATTAAATTACATGAAATAGGCGAGTTGGATGCCGGATTGCTGCCTATACGCTACACGTATGTACTTTTGATTTATTTATAGATAAATATGTGTATGTATAACTGATGTCCACGGTTACGTCAGAGTGGAAGAGTTATCTAGTGCTCAACTCTCAGGATTAAATGTAGCCTGAGTTATTCCTTCACAGCTATCTGCCGTTTCAGAGCCGCAACAAACAGACAGATATAAAAAAAAAATGTTTGTAGTTAATATGCATTTAATAAAAAGCTGTGTCCTCGAAGCGGTAAACAAAGGTGACAGGATTTATGATAAAATCATCAAGAATAATTCGTCGAAAACCATTCGTCGAAAACAATTCACCGAAAACACAATTGACCCAAGCACGATTCGTCGAAAACTTAATTCGGCGAAAACACTATTCGTCGAACCGGAATTCACCGAATCATAATTTGTCAAAATTCGTCGAACATTGGCAGCAACTGCGTCACAAATACTGTTTTAAAATATAGCGGGCGTGTCAGCGGCGATTTGGAGTGAAAATTGTTGTAGGTATGTAAAAAAGCGGCCATTAGTCTTCTAACCTCGCCTTGGTGAATTGCGAGTCGACGAATTGTGCTTTCGGAGTATTGTGTTTTCGACGAATCGTGCTTCGGTGAAATATGTTTCCGATCTATTGTTCTCGACGAATTTTCCGCAAACACAACCACACTGCGCTAGATATTGTTTAGCACTATAAAAAATTCAAAACCACTCGGTAATTCCAACAGCAAGGACAGTGTAACATACCACTAAATATAATATCTGCAGTCAAATCAATTTATCTGTATAACTATAGCAATCAATAGTTCAAGCAATCAGATAATAAGTCCTCCCTGAATTCAACAAACGTGTTAGTAGTTCTTTCATTCCGTAATATATAATCATTTTAATTTCCTTCCATACTTTACTCAGGACCGTGGACTTCGATGAGACTGATGTAAAAGACATATTTACAAATTGGCGTGATGAGAGTGATGGTGATGAAAAAAAAAATGTTATTGTCGGCAATGAATTACGTCAACTACAGCCCCAAGGAAAACCAGGCACTAAGAAGCGAATTCGGAAGCATCCGTTACAGGTTTGTTACAATCTGTGTAACATCACTGGGAGAGCCCATCACACGCGCACAAAGGGTTTCGTACCAAATCGGCAAAAAAAAACACGTTTGTTGTGTGGGAGCTCCCTTAAATATTTATTATATTCTGTTTTTTAGTATTTGTTGTTATAGAGGCAACATAAATACATCATTTGTGAAAATTTTGACTTACTAACTATCACGGTTCATGAGATACAGCACAAGACAGACGGACGGACGGAAAGCGAAGTCTCAGTAATAATGTTCCCTAAAAATGGAAAAGACAATTACACCCAGTCTATGTATATTATGTAGGTATGTATTTAGTAATATAAAAGTATTGTTACGAGCCGGGGTTCTACGGAATTAAAAATGCCGATCAAACTACCACAAAACACTTTATTTATTACACCACTAATTTACACTTCACTATTAGCTTCACTGAACACTTTTATTCGCACTTGAACTCGCAGGTATAACTCGTATTATCGCTCTGGAAATACTGATGATCTCCCGCCCAAGCGCTCGGCATATATAGGGCGTTCATTGGTCTAGAAGTTTCAGCCGAGAATCATCGCGAACACTCTGTCACTCTCCCGAACCTTCTAGATGTGTCGAGAAACGCATTACGTAGAAGTTACCTTGAGAGAATATTCCAGAAACACGTTACGTAGTAGTACTGCGATTTGCTACTAGATGGCGCTGAATTTGGTAGTCTTGTTACTCGCTACGAGATGGCGTTACAGTATGTTTATCAGTTTTCTAGCTAGATCATAGCAGGAACTTATAGCTTAGTTTGGGCTAGAAGACATTGTGTGAGAATATCTAAAATAATTATTATAAATAATTTATATTTATTTACCCTATTGGAAACTTTACATACATTACACCCGTAATATGAGACTGCGTAAGAACAGTTCATACCTTTATACTCGTATGATATGGATATTGCATTTGTACTGGTAGTAGAGGAGACGTGGAAGATCGACCTTCACCCATCTGATGATCAGATGAGACATGTAACTGCTTAGGTGGTGTGGTCGGTAGTGCATCCGCTTTCGACGCCGGAGTCTCGGGTTCGATTCCCGGTTGGGACAAACTTTGTGTGAAGACAGATACGTTTGTACCGAAGTCTTGATGTTTCTTATGTATAATATGTATGTATGTATATATTTCCAAAAAAAATATAAGTATTTATATCAGTTTATCTAGTACTCATATCACAAGCTCTGCTTAGTTTGAGACTAGATGGCGTTGTGTGAATTGTCCTAACATATTTATTTTAGTTTAATTTTTTTCATCAAATGTTATTTATTAACAAACACGCCTATGATAACCTGCTCATCGAAAAATGTTCAGGGCTATTTTTTATTGAATTAATTTTAATGTATTTAGTTTCATCGTCTCTAGATTAAGGTATTAAAAACATAATTGATTTGTTTTTCTTATTTCAGTTTCCAGCTTTTCTCGACAGCGTGCCCGATGAAAATACATATTATCTCCACGTAATTAAAACAAAAGCTGTATTCGATAAACCGAAAGAATCTCGGGAGAGAATATTGTATGACCTGATTGGCAGAACCGAGGGTTATGGTTTCTTGACACAGAAAGCACTGCCCACTTTGTGCAACTTCCCAATATTTATGATTGTCGGCGAGGTATCGACGTCGATAGAAATGAATTATGCTGTAATAAAACTAGATAAAAAACTGTTTGATTTAGTAAAACGGTAAGTTTTGTTCTGGTCAAATGAATTTTATTAATGTTTCAATTTTAATATAAATTTAACCTTGGTTTTGTAGACATTTATGATTTATAGTTCATGGTTTCGATTGTCGGCACTTGGTGAAACTTATAGTAATACATGCTAACCAAACAAAACAGAATTTAACCTGACCGGTTTCGCTTACTAGCATTATCAAAGGTTGTTGTCCTATTTACATATTTATTTTACTACATATATATGTTAGACAGTGTAGTAAGATACTTGTTTAATAAATATGTAAAGTGGACAAAAACCTTTGATAATGCTATAAAGTGAAACCGGTCAGGTTGAATCCTGTAAATTAAATAAAAGTGAAACGGTGTACAAGTGATTGGTTAGCATGTATTACATTTATGATGCTTTGACGCCAGAGTTTGATTGTATTCCTATTTAAGCTTTTAGTTTTGTTACCACTCCTAATAACGATATTCATGAATATCACTAACATAATATGAGAGATTCTAGATCTCTAAACAAATTGTGTAATTAATGACGATACAAACATTTTTAGGTTCCATTACTTCTTGTTTGATCAAGTACTGAATATCGCCAAAAAGTTTGTCTCATATGAGGGTAGAGTGAACTGCATGTTTGTGGTACCAGTGAAAGGTGACAAGGGATATGATATCGACTGGACCACGATGCTCGCTCATGACTTCATAGCGCCTGTGCTACCGACCACTGACCAGGTTACAATCTCTTATATTACTATACCGTATATTATATTGATTCAGTATATATATTTCAGATAGGATGGGTAGCGTGACATTTGGCATTTATATAATACTAGCACGGTTTGACCAAGCCATAGGTTTTGGAACTTTTGACCCCTTAGGGCTAGGTCAAATTTTCGATTTTTTGGCTTGCCTCCAAATCGAGGGCTATCCATAGAGGGGTCAACCATCATTGGAGCATAAACAGTTCTCGAGAGCTTAGGGGGACTTCCCCATTTCTATATAGTAATAGGGGAGAGGGTGGTAAGACAGGGTCCTCACCTAAATTCCTAATAAATATGATTGTCATTTTGTAATTTTTCTTTTATGGATGGTCTACTATGATTTTTAGGGTACTATCAGCAAAAGCTGAAAAAAGTACCGTTATACGCCCGTCGTTCTCCGTCCGTCCGTACGTGTCACTTTTCAATCTGACACTGACATGTTGATAGTAAGTACCATTGGAGCATTTCGCGATTGCGAGCTTAGCGTAACCGCACTCCAACCTTGTTTATATATAGTATACTAGAATATTACCTTTATAGTAACTGACAGTCACATCTGAACTCCTTAAACAAGCTAATTTGTACTGCGTAAGTTATTGACATAACGTACGATGAATTAGCTCTTTGAGTCTTCACGGGGTGCGTTCAGTTAACATATCTGCCTTTTTTAGGGTTTCGTTTCTAATGGGTAAAACGGAACCCTATTAATAAGCCTCTGCTGTCCGTCGGATAAGTTTAATTTTATATTACATTTTGACATTTAATGTAGTTAAAAGATACTTAAAAAGCAAAATAAAATAAATATTTACAAACGTAATATTTTTACTGTTTTTATAGATAATGGTACGCAACCCTTCGTGCACGAGTCCGACTCGCACGATAGTTTTTAAAATATGTAATATTATTAACTTTAAAACCTTAAGTACCCCATCTTGCCATCCTCTCCCCTATATTGACTTTTGGATCTACTTAGCTCATAATTCATAATCATAACCAATTGTAGTTCACTCAATTACCTATACTTTATAGAAATATTTACACTCCAACTTAGTCTATGCATTGACTAAAATGGTCGAAAAGAGGACAATAATTTGAATATAAAACTCCAAGTCTCAGTCAGATTTTATGTTTTTTTTACCCAGGAGCGGAAGGCATTGAAAGTTAACCCAGCTTCTTATCAAGAGTGTATTGTTACACCATGGTATCGAGTTATACCCGACAGGTCAGTAATAATAAGATCAATTCTGTTTAATAGAAGAATAGCATAGAATAGTTATTTAATTCAGGTAATAGCACCCATATACACAATAAAATTAAATCACAAGCTTATGTCAATTTTAGAAATGTTAAGTACATGGGGCACACTAAAAGTTTTGCACTTCCAGCTAATCGGAAGTATTTGAATTTCGAATGTTATATTTTTTTTAAACGTTGCAACCTTCTTAGTTATAAAAAAAAAACAATTGGCGGGAAATCATTTGTCAATTGTTTTTTATCACACATCAAAGTTGCAACGAAAATGGAATTAAGTCGAAAAGATTTTAGAGCGCTGATTTTTTATGATTTCAAAAGTTCTTTCTCTCCGCAAGACTGTGCCGCTCGTCTTCAAAATGCTTTTGGGAGAGAAGCACCTTATTTGAGCACCGTGAGGCGATGGTTTGCTAAATTTGAGAGAGGTCGAGTTTCTTTACATGATGAATTTCGTGAAGGGCGGCCTTCAACTGCCGTCTCGTTGACGGCAGTTGAAGGCCGCCCTTCACGAAATAATGTGGCTTCTGTTAAGCGATTAGGATTAAGGCAGCCGTGGATACTGGCAACTGGCCAAAGCCGTACAGTCTAATTTTTACCAACCCTCGCTGCCACCACTGCGTTATCCTGATGGATCACTGGCCCACAAAGCCCAAGAGAAGGCGGACATGCTCGCAGACCTCTTTGCGGCTAATTCCCGCGTCGATGACCGTGGCCTGCAGCCCCCCGCCATCGCCAACTGTGGCCACACTATGCCTGATATTGCTATCAGGCACTGTGATGTACGGGCAGTGCTGCGGTCGCTCGACACGCGGAAAGCCAGTGGCCCTGACGGCATTCCGGCGGTGGTGTTACGAAAATGTGCTGCTGAGTTGTCTTCAGTACTAACGCGTCTGTACCGCCTGTCATACTCTACAGGGCTCGTGCCGGAGGTCTGGAAAGAGGCGAACGTACAAGCGATCCCCAAAAAAGGGGATCGCTCCGATCCAGGCAACTATCGACCCATAGCTGTCACCTCAGTCATTTGCAAGGTGCTCGAGCTCCTTATCAATAAGCAGCTCATGCGATACCTGGAGGATCACTCGCTAATCAATGATCGGCAATATGGCTTCAGGCCAAAACGATCAACGGGTGACCTCCTGGCATTCGTCACGCATGTATGGGGTGGGGCTATGGAAAAGTACGGCGAGTCCTTGGCTATAAGCCTGGACATCGCCAAAGCTTTCGATAGGGTCTGGCATGCTTCGCTCCTTTCCAAGCTTCCGGCATATGGTCTACCTCCTCAACTGTGCAGCTGGATTGCCAGCTTTTTAAACGAGCGCCGAGTGCGGGTCCTCTGCGATGGCCAGGCTTCTCACTTCTTGCAAGTGAATGCCAGGGTACCACAGGGGTCCGTACTATCACCAACTCTCTTTCTTCTGCATATCAATGATATGCTATCCCTCGGGAAGATTCATTGCTATGCAGATGACAGCACACTGCACGGGAGTTATTCGGTTCGTCCGACGGCGGGGCGATCTGAGATTGAGGAGGAGAGAAGACGACTCGTGGCTGATCTTGACCGTAACCTCGACAGTATCTCCCAATGGGGTGCCGAGAACTTGGTCGAGTTCAATGCCCACAAAACACAGGCGTGTGCATTTACAGCGAAAAAATCCCCTTTCCTTCCCCTACCCACTCTTCAGAATGTAACATTACCAATGAAGGATAATCTAGACATCCTTGGCATAGACGTACGTCGAGAGCTCAATAACACAAAATACATTGAGAGATGTATTGGGCTAGCTTCGCGGAAACTAGGAATACTGAACAAGGTAAAGCGATTCTTTATACCGCACCAGAGGTGTCTGCTGTACAAAACGCAGATTAGACCCTCCGTCGAATACTGCTCTCACCTTTGGGACGGCTCCGCGAAGTACTTGTTGGACGCACTCGACGCTATGCAGCGACGCGCTGTTCGCATTATAGATTGTCCGGAGGTAACGGGAAGTCTTGAGCCGCTAGCCCAGCGCCGAACAATAGCTTCCTTGGCCGCGTTCTACCGTTTTTACCACGGTGAGTGTTCTGAAGAGCTCTTCAATCTGATTCCACCCTCTCCCTTCTGATCCCGAACAACGCGTGGCGGGCAGAGATTTCACTCTCATACCGTGGAAACCGTCTTCGCGAGAACTGAGCGTTTTAAACGTTAGTATCTCTGCCGAACGATGGTGGCTTGGAACGCCCTGCCTGCGCACGTGTTTCCTCCAACATATAACCCTGGGTTCTTTAAGCGAAGCTCTATAGTATTCCTGTGTACTGTGAGAGTCGCCCACAATCGCCAGACGACGCCACAGCTTACAATCAGGCGGGTGGCGTCACTTTGTCGACCTAAATAAAAAAAAAAAAAAAAAAAATGAGAACAAGCCAACAAAGGTGAGACAGGCGAGAAACGTTGGTAAAAAAATGATCGCGTTTTTTTTTCAGCTACGTGTCCCATCTATACAATTCCACTTGAAGATCAAACGAGTGTTAATGCCGAGTGGTATTCTACCATTTGTTTACCCAGGGTGTTAGAAAAAGTTCGCGAAGGACGACCCAAAAGCCGCGTTCTCCTACATCATGACAACGCTTCTTCACACACAGCCAACAAAACAAAGTCATTTTTAGCTTCCGAAAAAGTACAACTCGTCACCCATCCTGCGCATAGCCCCGACCTAGCACCCTGTGATTTCTGTATTTTCCCCAAAATCAAAGATTTGATGAGAGGTTTCACTTTTACCAACTCCGAAGAGCGTCAGATCGGTGGTCCTCCTGTTTTAAAAAATGGTTCGATCGCATGAAAAAATGTTTAAAATGTAAAGGAGAGTATTTTGAAAACCAATAATCATAATAATTTGGTTTTATCATGTTGTTTTTTTAAGTTACGCAAAACTTATAGTGTGACGTACGTATATTATAATTAAATTGTCAGCCTAATAAATAATATATAATACTCAGATCATTACTATTAAATCATCTCATTAAGTAGTAATTTTAAAAATGTCAACTAGCTTTATTTGTTTTATTTAATGCATCTCTGCTTATATCTTCTACAATTTAGTGGGGGTCGGCTTACCGGTCTCATTTCGATGCGACTGACCTCCAGAACCCATGGACGCTACCAAAGTTCTGTCGTTAGACCAGTCGATTTTGCCAAAAATTATTTATTTAGATAACAAGTAGCAGGTGGAAATCCATAGTCCCTCCCTACACTGGCGGTGAAGCTTCACGTAACTATTTCGATTTGTCACCCGACTTCAAAAAAGGAGGAGGTTCTTTATTCCAATGTGTTGTATAGTTTTCGAAATCTCTTATACAACAGTAATATCCGTCCGTCCGTGAACAACTTTCAACTCGAGAACGGTAAGAGCTAGAGACTCAGTGTAAACGCCAATTGACTTAGTATAGTCGAAAACCCCCCAAAATGAACTTGACCTTTGACCTCTGATCTCAAGGTGAAGGTCAAGACGAGGTCAAATCGAGAACGGTAATAGTTAAGAGACTCAAGACCAGTTGCAATCAACTCAGCATGGTCAAAGACCTCTAAAATGATGTTGAACTTCATGACATGTGACATTTTTTAGATTTTATGAAAAAAGTTTCGAAAACTCGAAAATATATGGCAAATTATTGCTATATCATTAACTAGTTTTTTTATTTTATTGAAAGCTACTACTTCCCAGGTGCATCCATTTCAATTTAATCCCATTTCGGTAATTTGAAGTCGATTGTTGTGTAAATTTTTGACGTGTTGTTTTTTTTTCGTTATAGATATATTGTTTCGAACGTGCTAGAATACTTGACGCCGTCTTCGAAATTCGAATCGGGATCCAAAATAACTTACGAAGATTATTATGCGGATAAATATAAATTGGACGTCATTGGACCAAAGGACCAGCCATTGTTGGAGGTAAGAAAATCAATAAACAAATATCGTCTTAGGTTGACATTTAAAGATCCTAACAGAAGTTCAGAGGTATCTTCATCCTCACATGGTAGCTCTTCACACTTCCGTAAACTAAATTCAAAGTGGCCACAGAGTATATAAGTTTCCATGAAGAATAACCTATCCCACCCATTAAACCGGTTTCTACTCCTATTTTTTTAAGACACTCAAACACCAATAGTTCTCCTGTAGTCTCATGCTTAGTTTACACGCTTGCCAACGCTTGGATGTAATTCACACGCTTGTGAGTACGTCAGTCTGTCTGTTCCGGACCGGTATGCTGTGCAGACGTGTTCGACATAATGAATATAATGCTATGCAAATTACCTATGAAATCTAAACTTGGTATATTGGAGTTGATGTTGGCTACGGACGTAAGTCGATAAGGTTAATAATCGAACAATAATGGCCGTTTAAACGATCCGATACTTCAGGCGATATGTCAGTGTTTAGACGCATAAAAGGACTTGTACAGACCCGGGGCTCAAATCTGATAATACGAGTACTTAAATAACTACTTAAGCTGACATTTATTATCATATGTGTATTTTATTCCTCAGGTTAGAAACATAAGTTCAAGAATGAACTGTTTACTGCCTAGGGCTGCCACAATAAAGGCGTTCACTGAAAAGCAAACGAAACTAATAGCTGCGTCACAAGGCGATGATAACTGCAAAGGGTTCACGGAGACATTTGTGCCGGAGTTTTGTATCAAATACGACTTCCCCGGTGTTTTGTGGTACAAAGCAATTATGTTACCAAGCATTTGTCATCGGTAAGTCGTCATTTTTGTACTTATTATGATAAACATACTTCTAAATACAGTCATATATTATTAAATTAAGATAAATCACACAGCATATTTGGGATCCAATCCTTATATTACTTCCGTTTTTTATACATGGGGCACACTAAAAGTTTTGCACTTCTAGCTAATCAGAACTATTTGAATTTCGAATGTTATATTTTTTTAAACGTTGCAACCTTCTTAGTAATAAAAAAAAACAATTGGCGGGAAATCATTTGTCAATTGCTTTTTAACACACATCAAAGTTCTACGTATGCAACGAAAATGGAATTAAGTCGAAAAGATTTTAGAGCGATGATTTTTTATGATTTTAAAAGTTCTCTCTCTCCGCAAGACTGTGCCGCGCGTCTTCAAAATGCTTTTGGGAGAGAAGCACCTTGTTTGATCACCGTGAGGCGATGGTTTGCTGAATTTGAAAGAGGTCGAGTTTCTTTATATGACGAATTTCATGAAGAGTGTCCTTCAACTGCCGTGAACGAAAATAATGTGGCTACTGTTAAGCGGTTAATTGAAGAAAACCCGCGGATTACCTATGAGACAATTCGAGGACTATTGGGGATTGGTATGAGTCAAATCCAGAAAAATTTACACGATGAATTGAAAGTTCGGAAACTTTGTTGTCGTTGCATCCCTCATGAACTGACAGCGGAGCAGAAGCGGGCTCGCGTGGAATGGTGCTCACAGATGCTACTGAAGTACGATCACGGACATTCTAATGCTGTTTATGACATTGTCACAGGAGACGAAATGTGGATTTATTGTTTTGAACCCGAAAAAAAACAGCAATCTTGTGAATGGATGTTTGAAAATGAGAACAAGCCAACAAAAGTGAGGCAGGCGAGAAACGTTGGTAAAACAAAAGTTTCGCATACGGGTCCCATCTGTACAATTCCACTTGAAGATCAAAAGAGTGTTAATGCCGAGTGGTATTCTACCATTTGTTTATCCAGGGTGTTAGAAAAAGTTCGCGAAAGACGACCTAAAAGCCTCATTCTCCTACATCATGACAACGCTTCTTCACACACGGCCAACAAAACAAAGTCATTTTTAGCTTCCGAAAAAGTACAACTCGTCACCCATCCTGCGCATAGCCCCAACCTAGCACCCTGTGATTTCTGTATTTTCCCCAAAATCAAAGATTTGATGAGAGGTTTCACTTTTACCAACTCCGAAGAGGCAGTGATAGCGTTCAATCAGCACGTAGAACACATGCCCTCAGATCTGTGGTCCTCCTGTTTTAAAAAATGGTTCGATCGCATGAAAAAATATTTAAAATGTAAAGGAGAGTATTTCGAAAAGCAATAAACAAAATATTTTGGTTTCAACATGTTGATTTTTTAAGTTACGCAAAACTTATAGTGTGACCTACGTATACTTGCCCACACAACATTTTAATGAATTTCAAACCTAATAAATCTTGTGGCTTTGAATAAAAAAAACAAACATACAAGTACTGCTAATTTCTACTGTAGTATTACATTTCAGAATGTTCATGTTGCTGACAGCCCACGAACTGTTGACAGAAATAGCTATAGGTATAGAGTGTGGGATGCCCGTACGAGCAAGAGGTAAGTTTTTATATTGCCACATTACTAAGTTCGTCTGAGACTCTGGCCACCATAAATGTTGCTTATATAGCAACAATAGTCGCACCTAAAACTGGGGTTAATGGGGTATAGTGGGCGTGTAATATACTGTCTATCCCTTCGTAGACATAGGCGTGATTATACGTATATATGCACTAAGTTCGTATAAATAATATATGTACTTATATTGTATCATATAATTTTGTCTTATTAATTCTTACTATTTCGGCTTACGAATTGTAATTTTTCTTGTACCTACCTAAGTAATATAGCCTATGTCACTTAAGCGCAGGCCACACCGCCAGCGGGCGGGCGAGCGAGCTAGGCGGGCGAACATCGTTTCACCTCTTTACATACTTGGGTTCACACTGCGAGCTACCGACTAAACCTACTAGCGATGCGAGCGAACCTAACGAAATTATCCGACTATTCCAGCGAAGCTTCTCGTTCACCTCGTTAGGCGCGCCCACTTCGCTAGCTTAGCTCTAGCTAGCTTAGCTATCGTCGCCTCAATGCGTTTACACCGGGTTGGTTGTCGCCTTCGACTGGCAAGCGAAGTCGACTGTCAACCTGGTGTAAATGAGCCATGACATTCTAACGTCAGGGTATCCAGGGTTTAATAACACAATTTGAGAACTGTTTGAGAAGGTCATACTATGGACCTTTTCTGAATTTTTCTGTGTGTTTTGATAGTAGATTATATATTTAACAAGCTGGCAACATCTCAGAAACGTCAAATCTGTCAGAAATTTTCATTTGAAGTCGTTAAAGTGGGGGCTCTCAAACAGTTCTCAAATTGTGTTATTAAACCCTCCCATTTAACTATATAGAAGTGAATTTGTCAGGATAAAACTTGTTTTAAACTAAGTACCACTTATTATTCTACCTTAAATAAACAATGTTTAAGCAAATATCAGCATTATTATAATATAAAAGCAAAAATTGTAGACTACTGTAAATTGTGGGTAACTACGAGTAGGGGGGTTAATCGGAACGACGTTATTATTAAATAGGGACGTGCAACAGTTGTATAGGGACGATAACAAAATAATTGGACGTGGTGACAACCCTATGCGCTTGGTCCCACGGCTCGTGTACGGTTACCTGGCTATATTTTATCAATTTATGGAAAATCGGCTATGCTGCCGATTTTTCAATTTTTTTTTTTAATTCAAAATCTATTCAACTTGACTAAAGTTTTAGTAATATTTAACCTATCATTTATATCGACGAAGTGGTTATTTTCATCCTTTAAAGATAAAAATCTTTTATATTCACCCGTTTGACGCTATCAGGATTCCATGGTGAGTATGCTGGACGAAGGGACACGGTCCGCCCGCTCCGCCCGCTACGTCCGTCCGTCCATAGTTGTCGGTGTGAACCACATAGTTTACTTCGCAAAAATTTTGCGTAGTTTGCTATTTCGCTTCGCCCTCTCGCCTAGCTCGCTCGCCCGCCAGCTGTCGGTGTGGCCTGCGCTTTAGGGTTTATATAGTAATAAGTATAGATATAGTAATGCAACAATATGCAGTACTAACCAACTCAACATTCCGAAAGTCTACTGCTACTTGAGGCTTTACACAAGTGAGCCCACCATACATATGAGGCAGATTCTCCATTTAAATTACTTGAACTATAGTACTAAGTTTATCCATTTTCACAGCGGACGATTGGGCTCCAGTACCAAATAACATACAAGTATCGATAAACTCCTTGCTCGTTCAAGTGGAGGAACCAACTCCGATTCATTCAATTGACAGGTAATTTTATGCTACGAACAATTCAATCTACACAGAAGGGACTCATATTTATCCCATATTAGGAACAGTACAATACTATGCCACTGAAATTTTCCTTTTTGCTACTATTTAATACTTACAACCTAAAATATTAATTTTTTACATCCATTACATATTGGATTATAAAATAATAATAGTTTTATAATTTGAACAGTGTTTTGGTTCAAGGGATTGTAAAGAATTTACTTTAATGCTATATGATCTATTATTACCGGACAGGACAGAAATGAAATACAATTATATATAATATACACTACTACTAATTTCTCTAATATATTTATTTATTAGACTTATCAACTTTTAGAATACACAACCCAATAGACGAAGAAAAAGAACGCCCTCCGATTTTGTCTATGAAAGAGAGTATATACCAGCTGCAACAAAAAAAGCTGAATCAAGAGTATCCGTGGGATGTGAGTACGAGTCTCCTTACATTTTGATTCGACTGCACCAGTGAGTGTATGTATCTGCCTTCATAAAGGCCTCAAAATTAGAATGTTTTAGTTAATTTACTTGTGAAATGTCTCGGTCATCTCAAAATGGTATAGACTCAGTTATAGGTATGAATTGCATAACTGCGCTTTAGAAGAGACTAGTATCTATAAAGGCTTTTCAGTTCAAAGTCGTAAGAGATTTTGGTCGCGGGTCTAACTAGAGTCTTTATTTTCATTGGTTCACATGGTCAAGTGCACGAATTCATGTCATACCAAGTTAATAATACAGAAAGGGGCTAAAACAAAAGTGATTAAACTTGATTTTACTTTACTAGGGAATTAACACGAAAAATGTTCACAGGTTGGCGATTGATTCAATAAAAGGATGATTCAATAAAAGGTACCTATGCATATCTACGCCGTTTTTCGTGTTAATTTCCTTGTTTAAGTAAAATATTGATTATGAAATGCGATAGATAAAAGGCTAGTGATTAGGTTAATCTAAATAATGTTACTGCTTGTGTCGATAAATATTTCCGTGTCCCTACCGCTCATGTTGCATTTCTGCAACACCGACTGTTTGTTTAATTTTTCAACACATTTTGTTGTTGATTATTAACAACTAGCGGACGCCCGCGGCTTCACCCGCTTTACAAATTATACGAGTATACACAAACACCTTCCTCGAGAACCAACTCTATCCATTGGTGAAAATCATTGCGTAGTTTAAAAGATCCAAGCATACATACAGAACGGGCGATTATACTACGTTATGATATGATTAATCTGGAACATTATTGTACTAAAACAGGTGAGGAAGGAACCAATAAACTTAGACCGTAACCTGTCTACCGTGACGTTGATGGACGTGGAATGTTATGATGAGTTTTGTACGTCCCCTCTCGCGGCAGTACCGGAGCCACGTGAAACAACGCCACGAGTTTATACCTCCGCAACTGCTGCTATATCTGCACCGCCTGCTAAGTAAGCTTGTTTTTGTTCTACATAATATTAATTAAAATATAAGTTTATAACACACACACAAATCACGTCTCCGTCCTCTAAGAGGTAGACAAAGGCGCTCATTACGTCCACATTTCGCCAGTCACTATTCGTCCCAAGTAATAGGGGGCGAATCTATATATTCCAAAGAAATTTCGGCAATATCGGTGCAGTAACTTTTCTGAGAAGTCACGTTATCACATACAAACTTTGTCTCCCCTTTTTCAGCCCCTTGGGTGTAGAATTTCGGAAAATCCTTTCCTATCGCAAATAAAAATAAATAATAAATAGTCGATTGTTAACCAAGGGATGAAAGCATCGAACTATTGGCGCTCTCACTACGTCAGAAATGGGTGCTTTCACCCGAGTTTCTCTACTTTTCATTTCGAATACGAAGAAAGCAAAAAATGTCAAATAAAAATATTATAACAAAACAAAAGAGATTGATCATGTATCAAGAATTGTACTTCCCGCCTTTTTTTTAATTTGTTTTTTATTCGCACTTTTTTCAGGGCAAGCAAGTCTTTTGATCATACCGCCTTGTCATTAGTTATATTTTTTCCTACAAAGAAGTCTTCAGTTTTTTCATTTTTTCAGTATCTTTTTACGCACATATTATTTTGAAGCGCTATAGAGTATTTTTTTTATGATTTAATGCGTTACGACGGGCGTTTTAGTCAGGTTTAGTCGGAGTCTCAACCTTATAATACGGAGCAAAGTACTCAGTATTTTAAGGCTACACCTGTCCAAATAATTATTGTTTGTGCTATTTACATTTTATTTTTTTGTAATATAATTCTTTTTTTGTTTATCACCATCCCAAAATCAGAATGTTGTATTGACTTAATCGAACTTTGGCTGTACACGTTTTTACTGTCGCCTCAAGATGTGCTTAATTTTTTTTTACTATTCCGCCCTATGGCCGAAATGTATCACTTTCAACTCGCATATCAGGTAAGCAATGACCCACTTTTAGAGCATGAGAGATGAAATAAATATTTTTGGACATACTCACACGATATCATCCAGCCCAAATTAAACTAATATAAGCTTGTGCTCTGGGATCTAGGACACTGATAAACATACTTATATATTTCTAAATACATACATATTATACATAGAAAATATCCAAACTCCGAAACAAACATTTGTGGATCGCACCAGGTCCCGCTTACCATATGTATATTAATGTACTCACATAAAAGGTGAAAGTGCGTACATAGACTAAAGGTAGAATTCCGCAGGATGCGACAGATAGCAGACGGCAACAGCAGAAGGGCGATGCCAAATGCAGGAGGGCATCAATTGCTGTCCTATAAATTCCGAAGCCTGCAGTTAGTCATGCGCATTCTTGTTCAGTATAGTAGATACGAGGGTGGATTGAAAAGTAATCGGCCTAACCAAGAAAATAAATGCATAATAAATGAAATATATTTTTATTTTTCAACGTAATCACCATCAAGTTCAATGCTCTTTTGCCATCTTCCCTTCCAAGCATTTAGCCGGTTGAAAAAAAATGATTCTTCCTTAGAGTCAAAATATGCGTCTACTGCTGCTTTGACCTCGTCATTTGTCAAAAATCTTTGACCTCCCAAGTGCTTTTTTAGGTTAGGGAACAGAATAAAGTCTGACGGTGCCAGATCAGGTGAATAAGGTGGATGCGGTAACAGTTCAAAGCCACAGTTGTGAATTTCTGCCATTGATTGGACAGACGTGTGAACACGAGCGTTATCTTGATGAAACAGGACTTTTCTTCTGATCATTCCTGGACGTTTTTCTTTTATTTCCTCTCGTAAACGACGTAGTAAGGTGCAGTAATAATCAGAGTTTATAGTCTGACCCCTTTCAAGATAATCAACCTTAATCACACCCTTCGAGTCCCAGAATACTGAAGCCATCACCTTACTTGCCGACAAAATCGACTTAGCCTTTTTGGGGGGTGGTGAACCAGGTCTTTTCCACTGTTTTGATTGTTGTTTTGTTTCCGGTGTACAGTAATGAACCCATGTTTCGTCCATAGTAACAAAACGATTCAAAAAATCACATTCATCAGCTTCAAATAACTCCAAACAGTCGCGTGCAATAGTCAATCGCATCCTTTTTTGCTCAACTGAAAGCAGTCGCGGAACCCACCTCGCAGACACCTTGGGAAACCCAACACGTTGACTATTATGTTTTGAGTACGTTCATAAGAGATGATCTCTCTAATTTTCAATCTGCGGTCTCCTATAATAAAGTCGAGTATTTTTTTAACATTTTCGTCAGTAGTGGACGTCGAAGGCCTTCCAGAGCGGGGTTCGTCTTTCACACTCTCTAACACGCTTGAATTCTGCTATCCATTTTTTGACGGATGAATATGAAAGAGCGCAATCTCTTAATGCACTGACCATATCATCATGGATGGCTTTTGATGACAGCCCCTTCTTATGGAGGTACTTAATGAGGGCACGCTGCTCGATTTGCTCCCTTTGCGGAAATGATGTCAGATTGCTTTGTTAATAAATTTATAAAATTAAAACTAATTATCGCTCACGTTTCAAACTTCACACAATTAACAGGTCTGAACTGAACTAAATAATCCATTTAGTTCTAAAAAACAAATCATTTTTAGAACTAAATGGATCAGTGTTTACCACTTTCGTAGATATGTATGTTTCTTATGATTCATCATTATGTAGGGCTTATAGCAATAAATGGCGCCTAAAATAATAAAATAATAGTGACCCCCAATCACAGAGTTCACTAATTAAATTTCAGTAAAATAATCAACTTATTCATCGTTCCTCCGTCCGTCCACCATTCCATACTGAGTTCAGATTTAACGTCAAAATTTTATCTATTTATTTTTAGTCCGTCATGTCTAGCAACGCTAAGAGCCATCGCAAACTAGGCCAAGGTCGCCGCGTCTACTCGCAGCGTCTTGTTGCGGCGTTGTCGTTTGCATTTGGCGTCTTGTCGTCGCGACTAGACGCGGAGCTGTGGCTAGCGTCGGCGACTAATCGTTACGACAGACGTCGTGCAGGAAGCGATCATTAGTAGTGGAGTATTCGAGAGAGACGGTTGTTGTTCATCTTGTGAGTGAATATGGAGCCTCTAGTTGCACTTGCCTTGGTGCTTATAATGCGAAGGCGTAGACGTAGAGTACAACGAATCCATCGCCGTTATTGGGTCCATCTCAACTAACCTCTCGCCAAGAACGTGGCCAGTTTTATCTGCTTTTTGATGAGCTCAAAATGCACCACGAAAAATTCGCTCACAGCGTGACTGACGACTGCGGACCGACGCAGAGCTGTCGCGCGACTGTCGTCGTGTGTACGCGTGCACAGTGCGTCTAGACGCGGCGACAAGTAGCGACGCGCGCGACTCCCCTAGCTTGTCGTCGCGACTCCGCGACACTGTCGCCAAGTGTGCGAAGCTTTGAACAACATACATGAAATTGACGGCCGCAGCCTGTCGTCGCTAGTCGTCGAGCTGTCGCTGTCGCGTGTCGCCTAGTGTGAGCCTAGACATAAAGCGTTAGTATGGAAAAGTATTGCAATACCATGAGAAATAAAAAAGTACATGCAAATAGTTACACTCGTTGGTTTGAAACCATGTTCCCTTAAAATAAGCGATCTTAATAATATGACGACCACTGTATGTATTATAGTATTGTGTTTATTGTTAAAGTCAGTGACTGTCATTAATATTATTTGTATATGACTTTTTATAAGTATAGTTTTTTGTTTTTTTACGTGGTCGGTGATACATTTACGCACTTCACAGTCTCGCTGCGGGGGGGAGCGAGACGGCTTCGTGTGGGACTCCCGGCCCTAGGATGAAAACGGACCGGACTACCCACTAAAACCTATCCACGGTGTTTCTCCGCTCCCGTTCCCGCAGGGCCTCTCTCTTTGCCGCCATCACCTCCCGAGCGAAGGAGGCGACGGCGGCCCAACATTCTTCGCTGCCGGCCATAGAAGGAATGACGGCCGACAGCGAACCTACACTGCCGATGATGCCCGTGAGGGCCAACCTCTGCGTGTCCCAGGCGGCGCACACAACGAGCGTATGCTCCGCCGTATCTACGGCACCGCCTGCGCAGTGATGACAAACGGGCTCCGACAGGATCCCTACCACTTCCCACAGGAATTTGGCAAAACAGCCATGACCCGTGAGATGTTGGGTGAGGAAGTAGGTCGGAGCCCCCTGCGCATGCTCCACCCACTGGCGGAGCACGGGACCGATGAACCCCTTCGAGCACCCGGCTCGCGGTCGAAGCCGCACATCTCAAGGCCCATTGCCGGAACAGATCGTCGCGAGCCTCCTGTCTCCAGCGATCGACCTGCTCCGGCAACGGGCGACCTCCTTGTTGTCGCACCATGGCGCCCTCCTCGTAGACCCTCTTAAGGACCCCTGCTTCGAGATCCCAACGGGGACTTTGTGCCAACAGGCACGCCGCCTCGAAAGACACGGTGCGGTACGCCCGTGCAGCCCTCTGCGCCGCGATCCGCTGCGGTCGTCGCAGCTGGACCACGTTCGCGGCGCTGAGGGCATCCGCCCAAATAGGCTCCCCGTATAGCGCCTTGGAGCGTACCACACCCTCGTAGAGACTTATAAGTATAGTTATGTTACCTCTATAGTAGGTACCTACGTTAAATCACTGGCGGTCGACCCCCAGTACAAATGAATACGAGAAAGTTGCGGAAGCAAAATCTGCAGATTTGATGTTGCAGAAAATGCTGTCGCTATCTGCGGCTGTCGTCTGCTGCCTGTCGCGTTCTGCGGAATTCCACCTTAAGAATACAATGACGCAACTGCAATAATAAGTCTAAACAAGTTGAAAATATGGCAAAAATTTGCCATATATTTTAGAGTTTTCGAAAGTTTTTTCATAAAATCTATAAAATGTCACAGGACATGAAGTTCAACATCATTTTAGAGGTCTTTGACCATGCTGACTTGATTGCAGCTGGTCTTGAGTCTCTAACTATTACCGTTCTCGATTTGACCTCGTTTTGACCTTGACCTTGACTGAGCCGAAGTCACTGCTCCTAACTCTCTGACTTCCGGTACGTAGTCTTCGCCGCCGCTATCTGCGTTGGGCGTCTGAAACCGAGCCATGCGCGGAGGGTTGTGCTCCTCCGCGCTCGTCGGAAACAGAGAGCCCCTCCAGCTGATCCATCTGGAGACTCTGGGTCAGTGGGAACTGTGGGAGTTTACCCCTAACCTCAAGGTACGGGCGCCCCCATTTGTTATGCTCCAGGGTCTCCAGGAGCTCCTCGCGGGCTGATGATAGCAAGACTAAATCGAACGCATGCCGTTGAAAAAGTTCCATATACCTATCCAATTTTTAATTAATACTGCTCTTCAGAAATTGCACATTGATGCTGGTACAAAACGGGCGAAACTTGCATCACAGAATCCACAGGGGCAGGGGGGGCAGCTCGTCGAGCGAGCGCTAGCGTCATGTCCTATATATTTTATAAATAAGTGTCATACTGTCATTCATTCGATCATTTACTCAATGGAAGCGAAGGGAAGGGCGAATGTTGCCAGTCCGCTTCATAAGTAGTGTAGGTAACGCATTTGTTGTGCTGGCATGGATGTACCATCTTTACATAGTATAAAACAAAGTCGCTTTTCCTGTCTGTCTGTCCCTATGTATGCTTAGATCTTTAAAACTACGCAACGTATTTTGATGCGGTTTTTTTTAATAGATAGAGTGATTCAACAGGAAGGTTTATATGTATAATACATGTATAATATACTAGAGTAATACCGATTATTTTAGAGGTTTCTAATGTAATGTCGTAAATAAATTAATTTTTTGCGCTTTCATTGCAAACGCTGACGAAACCCTACGAGACAGATCAAAATAATGTACTACAGTATTGCACACCATATAAAGGTCTACAAAAAAATCCGCGATAGCATATGTCTATCTCTTAAGGATAACTCACAGTAACCATTTTTATCTTTTATAAATGACAAAAAAATAATGTGTCATTTGCCAAGCTATTTTTAACAATGCAGTATAATTCCTTATCTAATTGAATACTTTACATAGGTTGTACATTTAATTTAGACCAATATTGCCATTCAAACCATATAATTTGGACGAATGACTTAAGAGATATCTCACGAGATTTTTTTCATCACGATGAAAAAAAAAAACTGCGGCGACGCGGCCGGGCGGTGGCCAATGACGGCAGTGAACACAAAGCGATTTTAAACAATCTGTACTTATAATAAATCTGTAGAATACTTATAATAAATCTGTAGAAGTGAAAATTCTGTACATTGAAAATATCAAAAAAATAAATGGCAAAAAAATAAATAGGTGTTACTAGACCGACACCAAACCCAAAAATGTGTTTAAAAATATTTTTGTCTGTCTGTTTGTTCAGGCATCACGCAAAATCTACCGGTTCGATTAAGATGAAACTTGGTATAATTATTCTTTAATATCCTGGGCACCACCCTGGGTACTTTTTACTTATAAACAAACTTAATTTTGCGGTTCGATCCCTAGACCCGATTACTATACCAACCGCAAATAATAAGTTTGTCTTTTTTTATATTGGGTTTTTTTTATATTGACGCCGCCCGCCTGGTGGTAAGTCGTTACGAAGTCTAGTGATTGTGGGCCACTCTCACAGCAGCTGCACACAATATTAATGAGAGTGGCCCTTAACTTCACGACCTACTGATGTGGCTCTTCACACTCCGCTTAAAGAACCCAGGGTTATATGTGGGAGGAAACACGTGCACTGGCAGGGCGTTCTATCCACTATGTGGGAGTGGCGTCTCTGCCCGGCACGCGTTGTTCGGGATCGGAAGGAAGAGGGTGGGATCAGATTGAAGAGCTCTTCAGAACAGGTTACGTCACCCGCAGTGGAGGTCACTAAGGGGTGCTGCACACGGCTAAATACTATAATATTTTAACTTAAGATACAATATCGCTCGCCATACAATTCAATGGACTATCACACACGACGAAGATAATAAATAATATTTCATATTTTCGTATCTTAAGATGATTTTTTATGGTATAATAGAGAATATAATAGAAGATATAACAGATAAACTGTTGTAGGCGGGCTTTATGAACGCAATTTGAATTTGCGGTTTGGTTTTCAATCGTTTCATAAATAAAAAAGCTATGTAGAGCTAAAGTAACACGCAGGCGGAGGTGCGGGCAACAGCTAGTAATATTTATAAGTTTTAAATGTCTTATTATGATTGTAATTTTTTTTCTCTCTTTTGTTTTCTTTCTCTTTGTTTATTTGTGTTCACGTGACGTTTTATTTCGATATATATTTATGTAAACTACTATTCGGCCGTCCGCGTCCCTGAAAACCAGCGCTGTTTGACTTGCACCACCACGCAGACAGCATTACGCTGAGGGACGGCCGTTTATTCCACATTAGTATTTATAAGTAAACATTGCTCCAAATTTATTTTTTAGTTTTTGTATTTTTTGTAACCTGTGTGTTTTGTTTTGTAGAATAATAAATCTTTCTTTCTTCTTTCTTTACAAGGTCAGTAGGTCAGCTACACAGACTATTGTACAGCTAATGCAGCGAAATAGTAATTGCACTGAGCAACACAGTCATCAATAGTGTAAATTAATCATGTATAAACTTGTATAACCAAACACTGTCTCTTATAATACAGGCTTGCCTAGTTTAAGGATTTACCATAATGTTGACCCTAATCTACCCTAATTGTGTAAATGTAACAATAATTAACTGTACTATGTAGTATAAATTGTAAAATGTCTTGTATTCCCACTATCAACTTTGTATTTTCTTGGTTTTTAATAAAGTAAGTAATAAAGTAGAATAGAATAAAATCTAAACAAAAAAAGAATATTTAATAAATTCTATGTATTTCTCAACAGATACAACGACAAAATAAACTTCCTATCCAATAAATTAACAGACGGCCCGGAACTAAGAGATATGCTAGCAGCTCTCACAGTGATCAAAGCTCATGACACTTTCGATTTAGAGAGAGTGGAAACATTAGGCGATTCCTTCCTAAAGTTCGCGGCCACTTTGTACTTGTATCACAAGTTCCCAGGGAAGAATGAAGGCCAGTTGACTAACATCAAATGTAGACTTATAAGTAATAGGTAAGTTTGGCTCTCATTTCTAAAATATGTAATTATAATACCAAATTCTGTTCGTATTCCAATACCATAATTTAGTATTATTAAATTCCCTGAAAATCATCCTCTGATATATTTTTTTATTAAAACCTTTTTCAAATCGATCTATAGACGATTAAGTGATTCTCGAATATACAACATAATGTTTCCTTATAAAATACGACATGCTACAGCTATATTGTATAATATTTAGAAACCTCTACTATGCCGGCGAGAAGTTCAACTTGGCTGGCCGAATGAAAGTGGAACAATTTAGTCCGAGGAAAGATTTCCTAATGCCTGGATTCTTCGTACCAAAAGAGATCAGAGAAATCATAACAGATAGAAAGGTAAGTTCCTAAATATTTATATAATCGGAAAAATGTATAGTCATCAGGCAAGTGATTGAATGTTTCTCTTATACAACGTATACTGATTAAACTAGCGATCTTCTTCTTCTTCTTTATCATATCACATCACATCACCTTTAGCCCAGTGTTCAGCGATGTGAATCGCGTTTGGCTCGGCCTCGTATAGGTCTTCTAAGGTATAAGCCGCACACGATGTGAGTGGGATAGAACCTTGTTACAATAACCGCTCCGTGACGTTGTCATTATGACGCATCAATCGCTGAAGAGTAGGGACAACAAAACAGTATTGTAGGTCAATGTAGGTTAATCTAGGTCACTATGACGTCACCAAGATGGCCGCTTTTGTCATCTTGCGCGGCTTATACAGCGCTCCAGCCCGGGCACGCTATGTACCGATTTCCTGTTTTATAACTTTGAATTTCTGCGTGATATATTATGTTCGTTTTTTACTAACGCGTTTTTGGTGACATTGAGACACCTACCGGCAGTTTTACGAACTACTCGCCCTCGGTGATACATTTTACAACGAACTTCCAACATCGCCATACAGTTCTGTAACAAAATTTGATAGATGTCGTTTGTATTTGATAGGAAGTAAGGTAAGTTATCTATTTTTATTCAATTTTATTTTTCGTGTCTTAACTCCACCGTTGAACGCGGGTTTGAACTGACTAAGCGTATGTCACCTATTTGTCTATATACTTCATTTTGTGTTTGACTCTTATTTACCTATATCATATACACCGGTTGGCGATAGACTCCCTGTCGGCGGTTTGCAACTAATTATTGATCGATAACTCAACCGAAATTAGAACGAAAAGAACCGAGTTATGTGTTTTACTCCCAAGTCCATTGCTGCGGGCGTCTCTGGTACACACCAGAAGGTATTTCCACTGGCGGGGTAATGTGCTAGTCCTTGTACTATACTGTACGAAGTTACACACCACAATTAACTGGATGTCCACCATTATAGGGCTTCGCCCGCCTGACATATTTTATACTAAAACCTTCCTTGAGAATCACTCTATCCATTGGTGAAAAAAGATCTAAGCATACATAGGGACAGTGGGAAGCGACTTTGTTTTATACGATGTTATGATAATGATCCGTTCAGGTTAGGTTTCGTACATCACAAAATATAAATACAGTAATTATAAAAAGTTTCTTTAATTATCTTAAGCATGCTAGTGTGTAATACTCTAAGCACCGAATCGTTTACCTTACTATGAATTCAGTCTTATGCAAATGCTGGCATGACATCATTACTATATTTAGAAAGCTTCTTAAAATGATCTATATCATGGATAAATGTAATAGAAGAAATTGTAATTATCGCGGTTTACCTATTGTACATACTTTGAAATTTCATATACCTACAATATGGTAATAGTATTAACTTCTTCGAAACAGATTTTCAACTGTGTAATTATAATATGTAACTTAGAAAGGTCGCTTGTACTAGTACAGTATTTTAGGGGGCAAAAGACAAAACTGTTAGCGTTAAACATAAACAACTAAAAGCTGTTTGGATGATCAATAATAGATTCTTAGTAATGCCCGTTTTAAAATTAAATACCCACATTGTGTCTGACTAAAGACGGTTACGGGTGGCTAAAAAATCTTGTGCTTAATCTACAAATCTATCTAATCTAATTCTTTTGCTAAATCTTGTGCTGACTAAACAATATGGGTATTTCACTTTACCACTTCCAAAATAATAATTAGTTAAAACCGATTTTAGTTTCATAATTTCACATTCCTGTGTCCGTTGTCTACGTTTAACGCTAAGTTTTTATTTTATCAGTGACTGGTTTCCAGTAGCAGTTGTATTTGCACTTGTAAGACCTTTAAAAATTAATTTTTTTATTATAGTTTTAAAATAAGCCCAGTAGTACTTGGCTTAATCACTAAATGACTCCGATAGTTTAGTAATCAGAAGTAATATTATCACATGGGTTTGGAATTGGTATACATTTTCTAATATCTGACATGACTATGCTACTAGCACAATCTATTTACTTAATTAATTTATCAGTATATGAACTGACTAATCAGAGTACCTAATCAGTCTCAGTTAGATGTCTCCCTATTGCTGTTGTCGTATTAGTTGTCTCCTGTGGAATGTAAGGAACTCGACTGTCGCTGCAAAGATGTCATCAGCTAATTCTTTGGGAGTTTCCAAAGCGGCAAAGTGACCACCATAGTCCACAATAGTAGATCGGACCAAGTTGTAGTATTTGTCTCGCAGTACCCAGTCCGGTTGATACAGTACTTCATATAAAAATTTTATAACAGCCGTGGGAACTTTAGTTGGCGTACTGGAAATAAAAGTATTGATATAGAATAGTAATTCATTATCTCTACCTGCATATCTATGTAGCAGAGCTCAAAACCTCGAAAAGCTACATAGTCAGTTTGAAATCGTATAATATAATAATAATAAATATGTTAGGACAATTCACACAACGCCATCTAGTCTCAAACTAAGCAAAGCTTGTGATATGAGTACTAGATAAACTCATATAAATATCTATTTACATTTTTTTGTAAATACATACATCTTATGGATAGGAAACATCCAGATTTGGTACAAACGTATCTGTCTTCACATAAAGTTTGTCCCGACCGGGAATCGAACTCGAGACTCCGACGTCGAAAGCGGATACTCTACCGACCACACCACCGAAGCAGTCTATCAATATCAACTCATTGAAATAAATAGTGATAGTTAAACCTACTTGTGAGCTATATAAATTTCAGGAGAAGCAGTAGCCTCTGCGTATATTCTCGAAGATGTAACAATACACTCGTTCACCCAAGTTATGGTAACTGTATCTAGTACATCATTGATATCCAAACTTTCCAATCCACCATGCAGAGTATCTAACTGGTCTCTATTACTGACAACTGCTATTTTTTCCATCATATACGCTGCCAAACCCGCTGGAGAATCGCTTAAAGCGTAACCTGAAATATTATACATATCAACATTTAAACAGATTGGGATCGTTCCGAAAAGGCAATAAATATCCTTTTAAACCGCTACTTAACTGACAACAACGGTTTATGTTAATTTTATTTCATACCATTTTACTCAAACAAAATAAAGTTTTCTCTCGGTTAAGAGATGATCGATAAAAATCCACACAACCGTACCACCGATTTACTTACCGATAGTATCTGGTTTAGTGGCTTGAACGTGAAAATATCCACTTTCTTTTATGATATACTTCAAATGAGGCATCAATGGATACACTCTTTCTGGCCTGCCGTGATCAATTAAACTGGGAAATATGGACCCAATTAACAGCTTCGTCAGGCTACTCGTTCTAGAGGATATTGGCATATTGTTGTGAAATCTGAAATAAAAAAAACCTCACGTTATTCACACAGATATAGTTTGTTATAGAAATGTCCTTTAGAAATATGCAACAGTATTGACCTACAAACTTCCTCTGTCACTGATATGCAAACAGCCAGGACTTTTTGACCGTGTTAGTTTCGCTATTTACGTTTCAGTGGGAACGTTGACTATTGGATATGTTGCAAAAATAATTATATTGCTATGATACGAGGGTGAATTAGGTATGTACCTACACTCGAGTAAATTTGTTGTGACAACTTTTTTGTGACATATTTGAAGAAAAAAATATAGTATACTGTTAATCTAAATTATATCTTGTACTATTATTGTTATACAATTGGTTTATTTGCAGTGAAATATTTTATTTGATGTAAAAACTATTTCTGATAGATGAATATAAATTAAGGGGTGATAAGTTATTTTGGCGTGCATTTAAATTTATCCCATATTAATACGCTTTTATTAGCTTCACCTGTATGTAAGTATGTTTGTAACCGACACTTTTGGGTTCGATTTTGTTTTAATATCAAATTATGCGGAATGTAACGATCTGGTCATGAGAATGACAAGATGACCAGTTGACTTGTGTGATTATACCTATAATATAAAATATTTATAGATGTACCTAGTATATCTGTACACATATATCTGTATACATACCCTAATACATTTTCTGGAAAAAATGTAGCCAAATGTGAAGCGCACTGTGAACCCCAATCCCCTGCTTGAATGTAGAATTTCTCTATACCCAATCTCAACATTAAATTTCGCATTATGATTGCAATCTGTACCGGGTTCAAACCAGGTTTATTTGTACCCTGCAACAAACATTTACGGTTTAAAATACCTGTTTTCAACACTTCTCCAATGTCTCGACAACATTTTTAGGAATAGATACCTACATTATTAATTACTATATAAAAGAATATAAGGGAAGAAATTATAGGAAAAAAATTATAGCCGGGAATTATCGACAACAAAGACTTAACTCTGATGATAAAACTTCTTTATAAAATCATAGGTAAGTAGGTACAGTAGACTCCGCTCGCGTGTTATGGATTTCTCGTTCCCAATTCCCGTGGGAACACATCACCGGGATAAAAGTAGCTATTCAGGGGTATTAACTAAATTTCTAAAAAAAAAAGTAAAATATTGTTTTTAATCGGTTCTAGTCACGAAGCCTATTCAATGTAAACAAACAATCAAATATTTCCTATTTATTATTATCTATATCTATCTATCAATATATGGAAATGGTGAATGTAATCTTTGTCCCCCCTTAGCTCTCGAGAGCTTATGCTCCAATGATGGATAGCCCTCTATCTGGAGGCAAGCCAAAAATCGAAAATTTGACCTAGCCCTAAGGGGTGAAAAGTTATAGGCCAAAACCGGCGAAAAAAGGCGTGGTGCGGCGCGAATCACCGCGCAAGACAACGTACTTGTGTAAAATAAATTTACAGCAGTTTCATATAACTTACCTCTGAAAAACCAAATCCTGGCAGATCAGCAGCTACGACCTCAAATACAAAATTATACCCCTCTCTTGGCTTCGTTAACATGGGTATAACATGAACGAACTCTTTAGATGAACTTGGCCAACCGTGTAACATCAACAAAGGCAATACCTGTATTCCTTTATCAACTTTAGGTTTTACTCTCATATAGTGAATATCTAAACCCTGGATTCTCGTTTTATAATGAGGGAAAGCGTTTAAAAGCTGGGCGCGTTCCTTGAAGTTATATTTCTCCAGCCAGTGTGGTATAATCGTCTTTTCAAAATATTCTGAATTCATTCCATATATGGAATTCATATTTTGAAGAGATTGTGTAAAACGACGCCTGTTTTTTAATCGTTGTTTCAAATCTGCAATCATCTGGAATTGTAAATGTTAATTTTATAGCATTTTCATAAAAAATATCAATGGATGTGTAAATGAAATAGATAAGCACCATTTTGAAGTAGCTTTATGTTTCATTGTTCTTATTCTGAAAAATCTGATAAATACATTATCCATTGTTAATTTAATATACGCTACGCATTCAATATAATAAAAATAAAAAACAATTTTACCGTATCGTTAAAATCTATCTTGAATGGTCGTATAGAAGTGTCTTCTTTCACTGGTTTAGTACCCACCCCCCACCATTTCTGCAAATCCAGGTCTGGTATTGTTATTTTTTCGTCCGAAAAGTATTGAACAGTAATTGATCCGACGCATATGCCTACGATGATCACTATATACGGTGTAATTGAACCCATCTGGAACGTAAAAACTTTATAAGTAATGTAAGGACCCTGAACAAATGACCTATTAGTTCATATATCATTCCACTAATACAACCTCGGACTGAATTCAGAGAAAGAAATTAATACTAACTGTTGGTGCTTAGCATCTAGTCTAGAGAATGCGGATTAAGGCGAGTGATACCTACCTACAATATAATTAGGTGATGTCAGTTACAGTAGGTAGGTGTAGCCTCTTTTGTGTACACAAAATAAAATCGTAGGTTACCACACAAATCGTTTGAGGTTACCACACAAATTCACGTCTTTATCCCTAACGAGACAGAGACGTTCCCTACGCCCAAATTTCGCCAGTTATGATGGTCCCACGTAATAGAAGGTGAGGATGACTTGGGCCCTAAATGTTAATAAATCCCGTTAACACTTTTTGAGGTTACCATGAATGTGCAATATTCTTAGTTGGATATAAAGGGCCTGCAATATTCGTATAATATTAATATTAAAGTCTCTTTATACCCAAAAGATTCCCCACTAAGACAAACTTAGTCCAAGTCTTCCTAAAGACTGAGTGTTCCTTGGTGATGAATCATGCACTGATTACGTAAAAATTAACTCTTGCTTCACAAATTTACACTGCCCTTGTAACGACCGCATACTAAAACGTCACTCAAATGTTTAGGAGCTGTTTAATTGCTTGAGCAACATTTAAAAAAAAAATCATACAAAAACACCACTTTTAAGTACCGCTTATTTGAGGGACGTTTCAGTATTCGGTCGTAAGTGTTTCAGTCAATAAACATTCGAACCATGATAGACAGGTGATAGTTAACCCAAAATGATATTGGAAGTCGAAGCCAACCTCTCCTGCCAGCGATGCACTTATACTTAGCGATGAACTGACGAGGCTCTGGCAAACACAAAAGTTCCCGGTTAGAGTCAATAGATGCGACTATTACGTGGTTACAACAAAGTCTATGTTTACCCCTCCTGGTGAACCCAGCGCCCAATTCCCGCGAAAACACGTTTCCAGGATAAAACAGAAATTGCAATTTTATTTATCTGTATGGATGGTAAATGTAATATACCTACATATCAACAGGGGCATTCAACATTATTATCTGTTAACGATAGTTATCAGGACGAAATTATATACCTACCTAACTATAATTGGTATGTACCTCCATCTAGTTAGTATCAAGCACAAATCCAGTAATAAAAGAAAATGTTTTTATTGGTGGTTAGAATAAAATAAACTTTATTGTACACACACATATCACGCCTATATCCCCGAAGGGGTAGGCAGAGGTGATTACACACCCACAATTTGCCAGTATGTTTAATCCCACGTAATAGGGGGCAAGCCGTCACCGGGCACACAATAATGGGTTATGTCCAAAATGGCCGAATGAATTTAATAAAAGTAGCAGCTATATCGTAATTTGGAAAAAATTGGCTGTGCCATAACGGCTGGCGCGTAAGATTTTGTTGCCTTTCATCAACATATTTTATTTTCATCACAGGGCAACAGGTTTAAATTTCGTTTTTTTTTTTTCAAAATTATAATATAGCTGCTACTGTTTTATTAAATTCATTCGGCCATTTTGGACATAGCCCATTATATGTGTAGGTGACGGCAATAGGTTTGCCCCCTATTTTTCTTGTTCCCGGTTCCCGTGTGAACACATTACCGGGATAAACGATTACTCTATGGATAGCCCTCGATCTGGAGGAAAGCCAAAAAAATCGAAAATTTTACCTAGCCCTAAGGGGTCAAAACTTATAGGCCAAAACCGTTTGCGTGGTGCGGCGCGAAGCACCGCGTAAGACACCGTACTAGTACACAATAAACTCGCAATGGAATCGTACCCAAATATTTAAGTATCTCGTGTTAGTTCGAACCACCGGTTTCGCAGTAAGAGTCACTTAAAAACCACAAGACGAATAAGTCAACAAACATGTCTAAAGTGCATAATATGAACTTCAAAATATTATTGCACTAACTAAATCTTTATACGTAACTACTTTCTCACTAAGTAACTTTCAATTGTGGTTCGATTCGATGAGTAAAAGTTTTCTGTATATTCTCAACGCCGATAACGGTACTCTTTATTTTTAACGACCCAGTCTGGCTTCGATTGTGTTACGTGAAGCAAAAACTTTATACCTTTTATGAAAATTGCGCGGACTAATCGAAATTACGCACAATTCATGTGTTTTTAGGAGGTAGTCACCTCATAACCGGTACCAATTAAGATATTTATTTATGTATCTACTTGCTGGTGTCAGCTAGTAATAGTTTTGCCAAAAAATATTTAGGGCCAGCCTTATCATTTACGGGTATATTTAGTAGGTCTGAGAATCGATCGTAAACTATTTTTATACCCGTAAATGATAAGGCTGGCCCAAAACAAAATTGTCATATAAGTTGGTCAAACACTGTGGCACGATTAAAAAGAGGAAATATTTGATTGTTTATTTGTTGGTTGGTTTGAATTGAATAGGATCCGCAACTACTGAACCGATGTAGAACAGTCTTTCACTGATATGTAGCTTCATTATCCCTGAGTAACATAGCATACTTTTAACACGGTAATGTGTTCCCACGGGAATCGGGAACGAGGAAACTATATCACACAGGCGCCGCGGTGATCGGCTAGTTTGATTATAAATTGAATGAAATCATCCAAGGTTTAGAAAACAGGGCGCTGGATAATTTTGGTAAAGTAGGTAATGTAAAAAACAAATTATGTAGGTATGTAAAATATATGTACATTTATAGTAGTAGACATATTTATCAGTAGTAGGTATGTACATGCCAAAAAACCACTTTTCGACATTAACACGTTGACTGTCCATGCATTATAAATAATGCATTTTTGATCTAGCTGTGACGTCCGTGCGTTACATGTAATGCATTAGTAATAGGCAACTAAAATATGATTCCTGGGTTGGACGTGTGAGATAGAATTTTTATTTTCTTAGGACGTATGAACAACAAAATGGTGAAATTACCCCGAAAATATACCTCACAAAAAAAATACCTACCCCCAAAAGCATGTTACGTACAACCCTATAACACACTTTTCGGGGTTTATTATCATCAAAAAAATCATTGTTGATATACTTACAGTTTTTTGTACTATGAAATAAAAGAAAACTAGGGCAGTCGGACAAATATGCATTATACACTAAAGTACTGCGTTTACAATAAAATTAACAAAATCACCTCACCTTGATAAATCACCAAAACATGGAGTAAATAAACTCAAAAAACATTCACATCCGTGTATTCAATTTCCTTGATAAAACTATATCGCACGATTGGCTTATTTGCGGAAATTATGAAATACTGATATCATTGAGAACGTGCGGACCTTACGGCCGCCAAATTAATAGTGTCACTGTCATACAATCATACAATATACTCATTTACATTACGTGGTTGCAGTGACGTGAATTTGTCTGCTTCACGCGTGGACTATTTCTCAATAGACCCAGAGCTGGCAGAACCGTTAACCGACTTAAAAAATGGAGGAGGTTGTCAATTCAACTGCATTTTTTATCGATTCAGTAGTTGCGGATCGATCTTATGTCCCTTCTGGTGATTTGAAGTCGGTTTTTCTGACAATGTTTCATGTGTTTTTTAGTATTAAAAAAAACAGTTTTGTAAGCAACTGTAACAGGTAAGGGTTAACACCCTCGCAAATGGTCTGCCTTTTTCCTTTCTTTTTTAATATTCAACTTTACTTTAAAAAAACATATTGCCTCATATTAAACCTACTTTAGTCATTTTGCGTTCAAATTATTTTTGCAAGGACCTGACATGGATATTCTGTTTTTCGATATTCAACCTTACGTTTAAAATACTGCCAGGTTGCCTCAAACACCTTTCCTGAAATGTCTACCAGCTCTCGCTCTACGACCTTGACATTAAAGTTGACTCATAATAGTTACATACGTCTTCTGGACTATATTTATTTATAGGTAAGTAGTAACTATGTAAACGCGCCCAAATAAAAAAACTTGCGCGTAATTATTGTTGGGTAATAGGTATGTATCCATTTTTTTTTAATCCTCTGCCTATTGCCGCTCCATTGCCCATTGCCGGGTGCCCCGGGTACTCAGGAGAATCTCTCATGGCCATGACTTTGGCCACCTATCCGGCCTCTATCAGGTGGTTGGGTCGGGTGTCATCCCGCATATTCGGGGTCGGGTTTTATTTCGCGTCGGTGAATAAAGGCGTGCGTGAGTCGAGACTGAGACCCTACAGCACGCAAGCCTTCTGGTCTGCTTTGTAGTGAAGGTACGCTCATTCGCTTTCTGGGCCGCCGCATGTCCTGCTCGCAGAAGGATACGGCCACGTTTCACTTGCTCCCGCTGGAGGCTATGACTGGTATCCTGATGTACGGCAATAGACTATCCACTCCCAGCCAGACCCACGACGACTCCCAGTGTGGACAATGGGGTGTGCACAACCTCACGATGTATGCGGTGCAGATAGAAATGCTAGATACACATACCTATATCATTTTTGTTGATCGCTATCTAAGTAACCCATCAATTATAATGCGTAATTTATTGATTGTAATTATTATATTATACATTGATAACATTGACTGTATTATGCATTGATAGTAACAGCTAAACCCAATCACGCCTTTTACCCCTATTGATTAGACGGTGGCATTTTATATTACAATTACATGCCATTTTTGGCCGTTTGATTTGAAGAACTCATTAAGTCGCCTGGAAATTCAGGTCAGACAGCCGGTGTAGGTGATGTGCCACTGGAAATTCTTCCTAGTGCTAACCAGAGGCGCTCGGCAACAGACGTAGGTGCACGAAAAATACCGAAAATTCGGATAATAGGTATTGGATTTATGTGATGCGACCTCTTAATAGTACCTTAGCTTATAATTTAATATCGGAGGGTATTTTTTGCATACTTACTGTTCATGTATTATTTTTATAGTAACTTTTAACCTAACATCTTATATATTTTTTTAGCATCTAACACTTTATAGCCATATTTGTGTAAGAATCATTTTTTGAATAAATAAAATGACCTTTAATGGTAAGTAAGATGTTAAAACTTTTCAAAATTATAATAGCATTATTTTCGCAAAAACAAAAGACAATAAAACATCGACAATTGTTTCACCTCTAAACGAGACATTATCAAGACTGTCTCAGAGAGAACAGCAAAATATGAAGCCAGAACATATTTGCTTTTAAGTATGAATGTGTAAATATCGCTAGCGCGATGTAGGATTTATCACAATAACTAACGTGGGTAGAAATATTAAGTTATGCTAACAAAATTCAAAATAGGTATTCAAAAAGGTAAAAACACTACTCTTTATTACGTAGAAAATGCAGAGTGACACACACAAACCAACAAACAACTACTGTGGCTGTTCGTTCACGAACAAATTAAGCAAAGGAGATGTATGAAAATCCGTCTGTTCGTTGAGTAAGGTATCACCATCCCTCCTAACTATTTCTAACTTCTCCCAGACACATAGCTTGAACCCTTTCTCACATAACCGCAAAACTTTAAAGGTGTTATTGTTGTTCAAGGTATGACCCGTATCAAGGAGATGCTTAGCGAAATGGGATCTTTCCGGACACCCGTTGCGGAAGTTCGATAAATGCTCTCTGTATCTTACTTCAAAGGACCTGCCAGTCTGCCCTACATACTTCATATTACAACCATCGTAGCTCAACAGATAAACTCCTGACTTGTGTGAAACAGAAACTAAATCTCTGCTATTACACAACTCTCTCAAGGTGTTCTGGGTTCTAAAAGCTGTAAATATATTGTTTTCCCTCATGATCTTAGCCACACTCAGTGAAACGGAACCCACGAACGGCAAACACGCAGTGTACTTTCTAGCCGGTTCTGAGATGGATACAATAAACGAAAGCTAATATTTCTACGTTTCTTATTTAACATTGAGTACACCATCCCTACGTCATAGCCATTATAGTGCGCTATATGACATATTATATTTAATTCATTGTCATATGCCTGTTGATTCAACGGCACTGCTAACAACCTACTCAATAAGCTATGGAAAGCAGCCATCTTGTGTTGCCACGGGTGGTTGGAAGAACAGGGAATAACTGTATCTGTACAAGTTGGTTTCCTGTAAATACCAAACTCGTGAACCCTACCCCCCCTAGAGATTGATAGGTCCAGAAAATTGAGAGTAGCCTCTGTTTCCACTTCTAATGAGAATTCAATCCTAGGATGTACTGTGGTGTTCAGGTTCGAAACCAGAACACCAAGTTGACGCCTTGTACCTGTCGAGCAGATAATAATATCATCCACGTATCTAAAATAATATAATATATGCATGGTCATGGATTTTCGCCAGGTAACGCCTGTTTCCATCCAATATTTAAAATGACCTTATTGCCGGACCCTCATTTCAATAAAATTATCGGAACTACGGGTTCTATCTTAAGCTCACCATACATTGAGAGGTTGATCGGATCATAGAAACCTTCGTCAGTTTCGCTTGAACAGATTAGAAGACATACACGATCCAAACGCTTAATTTCATTTCCGTTTTATTCTCCGGCCGACTGTTGGAATCTTACCTTCAGGCCACAATTTACACACACGATGCGAATTTGCATCTGTTCAGGTAGATCTGAAGGTAAATCGCTTCATATATGATGGACTTTAGCAACGTGACGTGTCTGTGTGTATTACTAGCTGTTTGCCGCGGCTAAACATTACCGGGATAAAAGTTAGGTAGTTTAAAACACTCCGGGATAATGTACCTAATTTTTGTAGAAAATTGGATCCCTATTTACGGAGCCCATTCAATGCAAACAATTAAATCTTTCCTCTTTATAATAATATTACTTAAACATAATAATATGTAGAAAAATCATTTGTATTCAATTTCGGTGAAGTTTGGGTATAATACGCGTCTGCCTAGCCCTTTTAGGTTCATATGTGACCGTGTGGTCATCGATGTCACTGAAATATTGTGTTTACCATTTGCAGATCCGCCCGGCAACTATGATCAATATACAAATACCGTCGTCCGAGGCGTTGAGCGGAATAATCTCCGAGGAAACCTTAGACTCAGTTCGGGAATTGTATAACCCCGACATCATTTCTGATAATGACTACGAGACCTGTGTACAGAATGTTATGCAATGCTACTTACACACGCAGGCCGTGTCGGACAAGGTAATAATAATATTATTTACTTAATTACTTCTTTTGTAAAACTATTAACTAGCAGGTGTTACGCGGCTCTTCCAGCGTGGAATAGTGTTCTACTTCCCAATCCCGACAGGAACGAACACATTTCCCGGGATAAAAAGTAGCCTAAGTTGTTCTATAACATCAGCTATCTCTCAATGAAAGTCCTGTTAAAATCGGTCCAGCCGTTTCAGAGACTAGACGGAACAAACAGACAGAAAATAGTTAAAGATTGCATTTTAGGGTTCCTAAAACGGGAACCCTATTACGGTTTTTTTTATGAACCTATGTAGGTATATTTTGTATATGTACCGTAAGTTGTACTTTCATTAGTATGTATGTATTTAAAGCTGTTAATTTCGCATTTTACAACCAAACCTTTCAATTGTATTTATTTGTACAAATGTTTTGCAGGGTAGTTACTAAAATCTGTAGTAAAAAAAATATAATTGAGAGTTTACAATACAGTGATTTCGGTCACAAAAGTATCCACAAACGATCTCATTTTTTGTGAGTGTGAACTGTGAAGTTCTACTTACATTTAAAAGTAAAATCAGTACTATCTACTACATACGTTACGTAATAATATGATTATGATTATTATGAGTAGTACCTACATATTCTGGACTATGAGATAAGCCCCATTATAAAGAAACCATTACCTAACCAGGGACAATAAGCCCCCTTCATGGCTAAACTCTAGGCTTCTGTTAGGGTTATTATCGAATACGTATAATAAAAGCTTTTTATTACAACACTACATATCTGGAGCCCGCGGTTTCGCTCGCGCCAATCCTTATGAGAATAACTTTTTATCCAAGTTGAGCTTAGTACCTACTATCTACCTATATCCATGAAATCCGTTCGGTAACTTCGGAGATTAGCGTTCACATACAGACAGACGATAATGAAAAATACTCAATTTTTGTATTTTGTTAGACGACTTCAAAAAGAAGGAGAATCTTTAATGTTCCAAATCTTTTTTTATTTTTTGTTAATCTCATTAAATGAACAGACAGACACACAATTTCTACTATTTTAATATAATAGGTAGGTACAGATATTATTAGATTTACACATAAGTATACATCTATTCAGTCATTTTGTTTGACCTTCAGTTACCCTATAATATTGTCGAGGTTAAGTTACGACGGCAGCTCCCTATTGAAGCTATGCACTTACTACGTAGACACGTACGCTTCTCCACAAACTTCTTCAAAGACCTCTTTGAACATAGCCAAGAATGTACCGGACCGTGCGGTTATTGAAGACAGTCTGACATTGGTTAGGTTGAACTTCTACCGCGCGGTTAGTTAGTCTCTCTCCGGTCATGTGAACTTAGCCTAAACGTGGGAACAACAAACAATAATATGGCATAATATGGAAGGTATGCATCATACACGATTGCAAACGCGTTTGTAAACGTGGTACTAAACCGAGCGCTTTGCTACACTGTTTAACACTCTCAATGCCACATACATATAAAGTAATTCTGTAATAGCAGGCCATTGGGGCGGCGCGCCGCCCACCTTAAGTAGTTTCAGAGCAAGCCAAACCCAATTTTGTCAAACTTCTGTACCAGGCCACGTGGGCTGCGAGCCGGACACCTCGTAAACTTTACTAGCAGGCCGCGTGGCCCGCTGTGATCCCACAATTTCAATCAAATTTTTAGACCGTGGCTTGCTAGATAAGGACTTGATATTAGTACCATTGAATTTTTGAATAAAAATACTCATGATTAAAAAAAAACCAAAATCGGACTTAATTTGCTAGTATAATATAAGGTTCAAAGTTAAGTAATAACACCCATTGAAAAGTAAAGAAATCAGATATTTATTAGAAATTATAAAGAAAAAAAAATTAGAAAAGAAAATGAGAAAAAAACAAAACTGTGAATAATATTATGTTTTTTTTATTTGTATGTGAATTTCTTCATAACATTGGCTACAAACACTGGGTTGGTTTGGGCATTTTAGGCATACAGGGTTCACTTTTTTGGTTTTGTCTCTTGCATCTTTTGCTGCAAGTCGTCCAGCATTTCGGTCTGAGTCACTAGAGTCCGACATTTCTAAAAAAGCGCGGGAAATCGCGGTGAAATTGGAACAAAATTCCTTGTTACCAGGCTACGTGGGCGGCCGGCGGCCAACTGACCTAATTACACAGGTGGCATGACATAATAAGTTTATGCAAGTAGCAACGTCAATTTTTGACAAGTAAATTGACGGGCTAATTGTGGGACGCGCGCGGTCCACATGGCTTGTCAGTAAAAGTAAACAAAATTAGTGATGGCATGCTGAGTTAAAATTTTTGTGGGCGGCGCGCGGACCACGTGGCAGTGAGAGTGTTAAAACCAACAGTGCTTAACTAAATAGAACACCGAAAGTTTTTAACAACCGTTTTAATCCGTGTATTACGTACTGGATGCTTTACTACTTTAGGGAAACAGGCGTCATTGTAAATATGTATTTAGGTATATTTATACCTTTTACCAACAATTCTGATACTAACTTCAAAACGGTCAAAAAGTTTGGTGTCTGCTTTACTAGAAAAAATATTTACGTAATCAGCAAAGATTTCGCTGTCATGATGAGACAGCACAATCTTTGATGATTACCTACGTAGGTAATTATTTTTGCATGCAGCTATAACACGATTTTTTTGCATGTGCATTTGTACTTTGGCACTTTGTATTAGAACATCGCAACATTTCATCTCATAGTCTTACTAGACGTTAGAGACAGAAAATAATACATAGTAAAATAGATAGTAAGTACTAATATTTTCTCTGGTATCTAGGGAAGTTGTATAAATCCAGCACGTTACGTACCTGCATGTTTTTTTTTAATTCCGCTGCCCACGGCCGCGGTCTCTTACGTCCGTTGCCGGGCGTCTTTGTTTCACACGCAGAAGGCATTTCCAGTGGCGCCCGGCGGACTTTGACCACCTGTGTATGTACCTACATGTGGGAGAAACTAGGGGGATGATACTTTGTTAAAGTTTCATACGTTGTAATTGAAATCGATCGTCTTTTAGGAAGATGAAGATACCACATCGAATCTTTCATCTTTATAATTATGGATTAAGTTTTGTGTACACGGTAATTTATAATTTACAAATAACCTCTTATATACTAGGAGCCGCAGAACATATACCTTTACCCATCTGGTCAGATGAGACATCATCATAATCAGCCCACATTAGTCCACTGCTGGACATAGGGATAATATTTGATAACTTTGTCTCTTCTGGTTACCAGATGGGTGGAGGTCGCTGTTCTACGTCTCTCCTACTTGGTTAGTTTTTTCTTTATAATAATAATAATAATAATTTGTAGCATCCGTTGTCTTCTAGGTTGCCGTGTAAAACCGAAGCAAGGGATGTTCGCTACTATTATGCTTCCTGCACTTATCCTGTTCGCTGTTATATGTTTAAAAATAATAAGTAAATCATTTTGTTTCAGACTGTTGCCGATTGTGTAGAAGCTATTATCGGTACATACCTATTGACTGGAGGCATTTTGGGAGCCGTCAAAATAGTTGAATGGATGGGCATCATACCATTCAAAGTATGTATTGTACAGTCAGCATTGGAACCACTTAGTCATATCATACCTAATGTATCCACATTGTTAGTTACGTCTGTTGAATTGAATAGTTCACACCATCAATCGATAGAATGACAATTGAGAGCAGAAAAATCTCAGTTTGGTCCTGTTATTAATAAGTGATGAAATATTATGGGACATACGAATTTTGATGCCTCGGTGGCTCAGTGGTATGAGTATGCGACTGCCGTCGCAGGTTCGATTCCGGGTCGAATCAAATTATTTGTGTGATCCACAAATGTTTGTTTTGGAGTTCGGGTATTTTCTATGTATAATATGTATGTATTTAGAAATATATAAGTATGTCTATCAGTCGTCTAGATCCCATAACACAAGCTTATATTAGCTTAATTTGGGCTAGATGACGTTGTGTGAGAATGTCTAAAAATATTTTTGTCCATTAAAATATTTCCATTACAGGACCAGTTCGCTGAATACCTCCACAAGAACGTATCTACCGTGATCAAAGAGAACAAAGTAACAACTAAAGATATTGACTTTCTACTCGCCAACAGCAGAACAGATGTGGAAAAAATATTGCAATATAAGTTTAAAGATCCATCCTTTTTGCTTGAGGTAAATTAAATTATACGTAATGCTGTTTTTACATTTATTACTATGAAATTTTATTCATAAGCCTTTCTTTTGATTGGTATTACATTATATCGCTTATTGGATCATTGTAGATGAAATAATAGACAATAATTTAACATGACGACAACTTATCCTGTTTATCAAATTTGATGTACTAATACAACTTATAAGCAAAGCTGGGCATTAACTCGTTAATCCATTAATCGTTAATTAACGAAGTTAACATTTCGAGTAATGGATTAATTTTTAAGTTAACTTATAATTATGTTAACGAACTCGTTAACTTCCGTTACATTTCTCCAAGTCCGTTAATCGTTAATCCAACTCCCGTGGTCGCATTGTGTCCAGTCACACTGCGATCATACGTCGCTATATTTGCTTGTCCCGAAGACTACGTAAATAGGAGTACAAACCGCCAAACCCTAAAAACAATAAGTTCCACTAATTTCGTCCAGAACGCAACTGAATCATCCAAATGAATGAAAAATCATTGTTTGTCAACATGCCTATATTATACATACTCTAATAAGTATACCCTATTACTAAGACTCCGCTGTCCGTCCGTCCGTCTGTCACCAGGGCTGTATGTCATGACCCGTGATAGCAAAAAAGTTAAAATTTGACAGTTGATGTATTTCTGTGCGGCTATAACAACAAATACTAAAATGTGTCGGGCCACGCATAGAATAGGGTTCCATAGTCACCCATAATAGCCATAGCTTCTAGAGAGGGGAAGGGGGGAGTGCGTGTCGGGCCACGCATAGAATAGGGTTCCGTAGTCACCCATAATAGCCACCTTGGCCGCCTGTGTGGCCTCTGCGCTGGGGTTTGGTCGGGTTTTATCCCGCGTCGGTGAGCCAAACTGGTTACGTGCAGCGGGACCTCGGCATTTCAGCACGCAACCTTTCTAGCCTGCTTCTGTAAGGACAGCGGGTGGCTATCACACCGTCCTCAGGCCCCGATCATGGAGGTCGATGGTCTTGGGTGTAGATAAGTCTGCGGCGTCCTCGCCGCACACTTTGGAACTCAGCGGGGAGGGTAAACTCCCTCACCCTCTCGGCCGCCTCATTCTCGAGCACGACTTACTCGCGCTGGAGACCGTGGCTTGAAGCATGGTTTCCAGTAAGATGTTCGAGATTCACGCCTAGACCCACTATAAGGACCCGGCACTGACTCGCCCACGTTGAGCACTCCACCAACGTATGGAGTACAGTGTCTTCGTCAGAGGTCTCGATGTGTTGACGCTGGGGTGTGACCTCACGATGGATGCGAAACAGATACTTACCGAAGCATCCATGTCCGGTAATGATTTGCGTCGCACGATAAGTGAGGTCACCGTACTGCCTCTGCAGCCACTCGTCCATGATCGGCTTCACCGCCACGATGGTGGGGGTTCCCCATTTTGGTCGCTCAAATACACATAGCCATGCAAAGTTTTATGTTTACCGTTTGGGAGGAAAGCCGAGGACGGACGGACAAACAGATAGACGGACGGACATGACGAAACTGTAAGGGTTCCGAGACTTAAACTACGGAACCTTAAAAACAGATAAAATCAATATTTCAGGAGACTCATAAAATAAACTTGTTTTTGTCCGCCTTTTGGTACGGTTTTGTTGTTTCTATAACCTGTTAACATCCAGAACCGACAGTAAGAAGATGCAATTTTTATTACGTGTTATCGGATTAACGATTAACGAAGTTAACTTTTTGAGTAACGTATTAGCGATTAACGAAGTTAACTATTTGATTAACGGTGCCCAGCTATGCTTATAAGTCCCCCTCACGTGAGCGCCTCTGGTTAGCACTAGGAGGATTTTCTAGTTGCGCCCGGCGTACTATGACCAACTGTGTGGCCTTTGTCTGGGGTTGGGTCGGGTTTCATCCCGCATCGTTGGGGTCGGAATCGCGCGTCGGTGAGTGAACCCTTCTAGCCTGCTTCTGTAAGGTCGGCGAGCGGCTAACCCGCCGTTCTCAGGCCCGGATCATGAAGGTCGATGGTCCTGGGCGTAAATAAGTCTGCGGCGCCCTAGCTGGCTGCGGAACTCAGCTGAGAGGGAACGCTCCCTCTCGTTCCCGGCCGCTTCCTTCGCGAGCATAACCTGCTTGCAGAAGCACACGGTCACGTTCCACCTGCTCTCGCTGGAGAGAGCGAGCATATCCACGCCCAGACGAGGTCCCGGCGCTGACTCGCCCAACATCTAGATTCCCCTAATACAGAATTTTCTTTCTGGTTAACACACCTCAAGAACGTACTCGTATTTTTATCAGTTTTTAATAAAATTCTCATAGCACACTCTGTTTATTTTGAGGCTTGAAATGTGCTTATCTTAACACAGTATAAACCAGTCGCTTCCCCTGACTGTCCCTATGTATGCTTAGATCTTTAAAACTACGCAAGGTTTTGGTATATAATTTGTCAAGCGTGCGAAGCTGCGGGCGTCTGCTAGTATATTACGAGTATAAGTATCAAAATTATAATATCACAAAAAATATATTGTATTATTCCGTTGCAGGCTCTCTCACATTCATCTTACATTCGTAATCGTTTGACACGCTCTTACGAACGTCTCGAGTTCCTAGGGGACGCCATTTTGGATTTCTTGATTACGTCACACATATTTGAAAACTGTCGTGATCTGAAACCCGGCGAGATGACCGACCTTAGGTCCGCTCTTGTCAATAATGTTACATTTGCTTCGTACATTGTTAAATTAGGACTACACAAGTAAGTACAATGATGATGATTGATATATTTTGTGGGTTTTTTACCCACCTGCCAAGGAAGGGTTCTGTTTTTCGGGTGTATCTTGTATGTGTGTAATATCTTATCTTCTTCAAAACCAGAGAGTGGTTAAAGTGATGAACACATGGCAAAGGAACATCTAACCAGGCCGGTCTTCACCCATCCGGGTGACCATTTATTAATACATCCTCTGAGAGCACGTTGTAGCGTTGATCCCGGTTATCATACGCTATCTAAAGCAGGCCCTAAAATAAAATCCCACTGGTCTAACTACAGAACCTTGATATCGCCCATGGGTTGTGGAGGTCAGATGGCAGTCGCTTGACGGACAGTATCGAAGTTCAGCCGCATCGCAGTTAGACTGGAAAGCCGACCCCAACTGGGACAATTATTTGCTCCCATTCCGGTATACATAGACATACATAACGCCTATGTCGCCGACGGGGTAGGCAGAAGTTCATTACACACCCACACTTTGCCAGTAATTTTGTCGGCCCCACGTCACAGGAATATCGTATTTTAACACTAAATAGAAACTGCAGTACAAGCACTTGTTATAAGGGTGTGTTCTATTTTCAACTCACTTCCAAAAAAGGAGATTCTCAATTCGACTGTGTGATTTTTTTTTTAATTGAAAGTTACTTCCCAAGTGTAATTTAGTCCCATTCCGACAGTTCCATTTCGGTAATTTGAAGTCGATTGTTGTGTCAATTTTTGACGTGCTTTTAGAGTTTTCGAAACGAAAATCTCTTATACAACAGTAATGTCCGTCCGTGAACTACTTTCAACTCGAGAACGGTCAGAGCTAGAGACTCAAGACCAGCTGCAATCAACTCAGCATGGTCAAAAACCTCTAAAATGAACTTGACCTTTGACCTCTGATCTCAAGGTCAAGGTCAAAACGAGGTCAAATCGAGAACGGTAATAGAGACTCAAGACCAGCTGCAATCAACTTAGCATGGTCAAAGACCTCTAAAGTGATGTTGAACTTTTTTTATTTTTATTTTTTATTTGAACTTCATGTCATGTTTTTTAGATTTTATGAAAAATCTTTCGAAAACTCTAAAATATATGGCAAATTTTGCCATATTTTTAACTTGTTTTAACCATTGTGATATAATGATGTATGTACTTGATGTGTATTTTGTTTTTAGGTTCCTTTGTTCAGAGTTGAACCCATCTTTATCGAAAGCAATATTAATGTTCGTTAACCATCAAGAACAAAGGCACCATGAGATAGTTGAAGATGTTTTATATTTGATTGATGAAGAGGAGTGCCAGGTTGCAGAGTATGTTGAAGTGCCAAAGGTATGCATGCTTTTTACTTACTCTTTCTGGCTGCTATAAGTTTGTCGATGGAAAGAACTTAAGACAGTTAAATGATATAAGTTGTTTTTAATGTGTTCAATAACGTCCATTACGGGCCGTCCCGTGTACGGATAGATAATCCCATCCCAGGGAAAATAAGACTGGGGCTATACAGATATTTACTTTCTTTCATCAATTTATTTAGAGGATTCGAATTGTATTTTTGTGTTACAACGGACCACTACTTCCGTAGTATGCTTACTGAACGCGATGAAATCTGAAAACAGGCCCCTTCACACGTGTGCTTAAAAAATAGACCGAATGCGTTAAATTCCTTTTTTTTAAATCGCGACGTTTTTTTAAACGCTGTGTTGTATTTTAAGCGCTAGGCGTTGAGCATAATTCAATTTCCCGCTTAACGCCCAGCTGGCGTTAAAAAAACGTCGCGATTTTTTCACGCTCGTACGAACGGTGCCTTAAATAGGTTAGTGACCATATTAGGTTAGTGGCATATTTTCAACCGACTTCCAAAAAAGGAGTCCAGGGGGTTCTCAATTCGACTGTTTTTTCTTTTTATATTTGTTACCTCATATCTTTTCACTGAGTGAACCGACTGCTTCGGTGGCGTGGTCGGTAGTGCACCCGCTTTCGATACCGGAGTCTCGGGTTCGATTCCCGGTCGGGACAAACTTTGTATGATGACGGAAACATTTGTGCTGAAGTCTGGGTGTTTCCTGGGTATAATACCTGTGTATGTATTTACAAAACAAAATGTATATTATATATCACAAGCTCTGCTAGTTTGAGTGAGACTAGATGGCGTTGTGTGAATTGTCATTACATATTTATTTATTATTTTTTTTTTTTTTTATTTAAAGCTACTACTCCCCAAGTGGTCTCATTCCGAAAATTATTTGGTCTCATTTCGGTAATTTGAAGTCGATTGTTGTGTCAATTTTTGACTTGTTTTGTAAAGTATATTGCACTGTTAAAAGGAAACTTACTTTCTAGGTATTAAGTGACATTTTCGAGGCTATAATCGGAGCCATATTCTTGGACTGCGACGGTGATCTTCAAGTTGTGTGGTCCGTTATATATCGAATTATGTGGCAAGAAATTCATGCGTTCTCAAACCGTATACCACAGCAGCCGGTCAAGGTCTTGTATGAAAGGATACACGCATGCCCTATGTTCGGGTAAGTTTATGTTTTTATATTAAAAGATTTAATGACTTTAATTTTTTTTATGGATTTTAAATTTAAAAAAAATACCACTAATTTAAGAGGGATACTTAAATTAGTAGGAAACAGTAATATGCTTTATTTACAATAAGAATTACAATATACCGGGTGTTACGTAAGGGTTATATCAACCTGAGACCAGCACCATCAGCTGGTCGACCAGAACCCGTTTCGATGTGGCGACCGCCAGACAAGAAAAAAAAAGTTCATAAAAAAAACATTATTACCGAATAAAATACACACTTGTTTAAACAACACTAGCTAAAATCAGCTGATTCGGTCATCGACATTAAAATAGGTAAAAATAATGCGCGCCTGTGAAAAGCCTTCCGTCTCACTCCTGGCCAACGGGTTATGGTCGACCAGCTGATGATGCTGGCTTCGGGTTGATAAAACCCTTTCGTAACACCCTGTACATAATTATGCAGACTGAATTTTTGAAAAGGGCTTTGTCAGGTCCTACTAATAATAAAAAATTGTGGAATATCTGTACAAGTGAGTCATTTCATAATGTATTATGTATATAGATTCTTATTACACACTAGCGCCAAATAGTTTTATGGACCCCGCGGGAACAACTATTTGTTGAGTTTATGTTGTTATGTTATTATGATAAGGGGATTTTTAGAGGTACCTACAATTCTAAAATTAAATAAAACAGGTTGAAGTTAATATACATGTGTGGTTTAAAATCATCTATTATCGTTGCAGTAAATCGGAAGTAAAAGATCCAGATGTACCAACAATCAAGGTGTCCGTGACATTCACCAAGAATGACAGACAACACACGGTGTCCGGGTTGGGACGAAACAAATTGCAGGCGAAACGAGCCGCCGCTAAACTAGCCCTCAAAATTTTAAGTATTTAAATATTATTTTTACAGTTATTATTACAGTATGAAAAAGATTAACTATGAAAATATTGAAGTGACCGCAGACAGTCAAGTTTGCCAACTGTTGAATAACATTCATAATGAGATGAAACTGAGGGAAAGCTTCATACAAAAGTTCAAATCGGTGGCATCACAAATCCCACGCGTGCACAGCCAATTGGCAATCTTGGGCTTATTGCGACGTACAGTCAAGGTCTCAATCAAAAGTACTTTCTTTATCAAAAGTACTTTCTCATTATTACAATGAAATAACTTGACTGTATGCTGATGGTAAGATTCTAGAGGTTCTTTTTTTTTGATATCCGTAATAGCACTGATCCCGGCACAGATAAATCAGCTTACAGTCAAATATTGCATTGTAATCATGAGAATGCACTTTTAGGCCTTGACTGTACGTTGTTTTGTGTACGATTTTGCCCTTTCTTAGGAAAGCTCTCGCTCTGTCTCGTCTATTTACTAATGTGCTCATGTATCGTGTGCTTTTATAATGCGTATGACGCCTGCAAATAAAAGTATCTACTCTCATGTCGTTTCTTTAAAACCTACTCGTGTTCTAACACCCCCTCTTTATGTAATAGTTTCATAAACTACTATTATGAAACTGTTGCATAACGAAGGGCTATGCATACTTTACGATACAGATTTGCAGAAAATCTCATACAAAATCTATGTCATAAAATATATTTTTTTATAGTATTACCTACCGCTGTCATAAACTCTATATGTCAACTTTTGAATCATAATTCGATTTTTTCGACATGAAAGTAGATAAAGGACTATTCTTATTTATTCATCATAACAGGTATCATTACAGGACAACCTAATTCGATACTGTAGCAAAAACAAACAATGTTATGAAGGAAACTTACCTATATTATGTGTCCATATTGATTAGGTATACCTAGTCTGCGCGAGCGCTTCATATTCTCTAGTCGACCACTGATATTATATTCCGGAGTTAGACATTTTATGTTACAAGTTTTGTAAAACTTTATACTTATGTTTCTTTTTTATTTACTTATAGATTTAGTATAATATAGATAGATATTTATAGTTTAGTATGAGATTATACAGGGTTATTTTAAAAGTACCACAGACCTTTTAGGTACCTTTTCTGAAGGTTGACTGCTTCGGTGGCGTGGTCGGTAGTGCATCCGCTTTCGACACCGGAGTCTCGGGTTCGATTCCCGGTCGGGACAAACTTTGTGTGATGATACAAACGTTTGTACCGAAGTCTGAGTGTTTCCTATATGTATAATATGTATGTATATACAAAAAAAATGTATATAAGTATTTATATCAGTTTATCTAGTACTCATATCACAAGCTCTGCTTAGTTTGAGACTAGATGGCGTTGTGTGAATTGTCCTAACATATTTATTTATTTATTATTTATTATAATTATCAAGTTTTATTTCACGTGAGTTTGCAAAATTTTGATTTACACGATATTACTACGCGGCCCAGTACATTAATATCGTACGGTGTTTCTATTCCGACTGCTTGAATGAACATTTGTAACATAGAGTTAAAATGTACTACAGGTTTAATCCAAAACATGAAATGGCTTTTTTGGTATTACTATAACGTTTTGTAAAAAGTGTGATAGATATAGGTGTTTAGTATGTCAGGATATCGCTCACGGAAAGTCTTACTTACTTTTAAAATAACCCTGTATAAGTAAGTACCTACGTGATGAGTTGATGAGATTCATGTGGATTTATTGTTAAATTGTTATTGACACCTTTTGCTATTGATATCTATAAATAGAAATGGGGAATGTACCCCCCCTTAGCTCTCGAGAACTGCTTATGCTCCAATGATGGTTGACCCCTCTATGGATAGCCCTCGGGGTCAAAACCTATGGCGTGGTGCGTCGCGAAACACCGCGCAAGACACCGTACTAGTAGATGAGGTAAGAGGAAAGATTTGATATCCGAATAAACTACTGATCCGATATTGAACACTTGTAATATGTTCCCACGGGAACCGGGAACGAGAAAACTATATCAAGCAGTCTAAAAAAATCCATTTTCATCGACCATTTACGTAAAGTAGTTAGTACGTACTAACACGTCGCTTGTTTAATAATAAACTGCAACAATTCAAAAAACATGTTTTTTGGGAAAACGCGTTTAATCAATCAGACATTCTTCACGCTTATATCCCCGAAGGGGTACCTCTTCGGGCATAAAGTGTGGACTTTGCCAGTAATTTTGTCGATCCCACTTAACAGGGGGCAAGCCTATTGCTATTACCGGCCACTATAGAAAATCCATAACCAGTTATTCAAGGAAAATATATAAAAATAGCTCTCATTTCTTCTATAAGTCAAAAATGTGAACTTGTATGTTGACAATGCGAAAAATTTAATGTGTGCATGATACCAGTAAATGTTGTATTTCTTTTAAAAAATAAATTATGCTAAGCATATTAAAATATAAAGATGAGATATGATATTGCACTACACTCCTTAAAAGATAGCTTGATCTCTGCGACATGTTAAACTGACATTCCTCCGGGTTAACCGTATTTAAAAAAATGTCGGTCGTAAATATCGACGTTTCTTACAATAATCGATACTAATGTAATATTACAAGTATGTATAATTGGGTAATAATTTTATTTCATTACAAACGTTATTAAATTAAACGAATAGTTGAATATCAAATACATTTATTCTCTTAAAGTAGTACACCCCATATTATCTGAATCAGTTTCTGAATCGCTAGAACAATCTTTTACATTTATTATGAACGCTTTTACGCAAATATTATCAAATCGGACGTCCTGCTCACAATCTTCTTTCATTAGTTATCAGCATTTGGTAAGATATCGATAGTCCGTGGTTACAATGATTCATCGCCCATCACTAACATCCTACTGTCATGAACTATTCAGAAATGTTGTACTGCATAGGCGTGATTTCACTGACAGCTGTCTCAGAGATCAAGCTATCTTTTATCAGTATAAGGCATTGAAAATTACAGGGAACGTTTTAAGAGCATAGTTAGTAAGGCTTGCGTATGTGTAACTATTTTTCCAAAGAAATCATTCCTTCACAAATTAAAGTAGCTCCTAGGTACCTACGGTGTAATGATATTCCAATATTCCATATTCATAAAATCACGTTTGTTGTATGGGAGGAGCCCCTTAAATATTGATTATATTCTGTTTTTTAGTGTCTGTGTTGTTATAGAGGTAACAGAAATACATCATCTGTGAAACTTTATAACTATCACGGTTCATGAGATGCCCAAGACAGATGGACAGGCGAAGTCTCAGTAATTTGGTTCCCGTTTTACCCTTTAAGTATGGAACCCTAAAAAGAAATCATAGTTACCCTTACTGATGCTCGAGTAATTTTGTAGGCTCATAAACATATTTTATTAGTGATTGGATTAGCTTCATGTAAATTACATTGAAAAGTATGCGTACCTAGTTAAATATTGTGTTGTTCGAAGAATCAATACATACATATGTAGTTGATTTCATATATATTATGATTTTAATAATAGTAAAACCATTTAACTATTTTTAATGTTATCATTCATTCTAAACAGTACCTAAAGCTGGGCACTGACGATGAAACCATTTGGTTTTCGCAACCATCATTTGTCAGAAATGATGGTTGCACCTCAACGGAATGGTAATGCATCCAAACATGGTATCAATGTCGGTGCTACCGTTTGGAACACATGGCCATAAATAATACACATTGTCCATAACTTCACAAAAGAGTAAAAAGGATAGTTTCCTGAAATTTCGTTCACTTTAAACTCCGAATGAAATACATTTCATGCCTGTAACCCCGCAGTAGGCAGAGGTGCATTACACATCCACAATTTGCCAGTATTTTAGACCCACGTAATAGGGGCAAGCCTATTGCCGTCACCGGGCATACATATAATGGTTTATGTCCAAAAGGGTCGAATGAATTTATAAAAAGTCGCGGCGTCTCGGACTTATATCCGAAATGTATTAAACAAAGTTACAAAGTTTGTGGATCTCAAAATATATCTCAACTACATAGTATAATTATCTGTGGATCTCAATCTATTTGGAAATCCAAAATGTTTCGACAACCATCAAAAATGGGATACTGGCCCGTCAATTTTGACAAATGATGGTTGCGAAAACCAAATGGTTTCATCATGAATGTGAACCTTAAAGACCATGTACCAATGCGTCAGAATGGCTAGGACAAAATATTCAGGTTTATTTGTTAAAAAAATGTTAAGTTTCGTGTTTAATTTAGCGGACTATATCCAAGATGTGCACTGTATGCAACATTTGTATTTCAAATCTTTTAGTTATATACCTACCTACATACTTATTGTTAAATTTAATTTATTTTTGTAGGAAATTAGTTTAGTTATGTATTAGATTAGTAGTTAACATTTTTTAAATTACATTTATACTATATTGATTTAATTTTTTTAATTTTTATTACACTTCCTTCCGTCCATTTAGAGATGGACGAAACCAAGCGAAACGAGCGTGATCCCAAGTCTCTGGGCGAAACAGAATGCGGCGAAAGACATCATCATTTCAGCCGCTTGACGCCCACTGCTGGGCATAGTCCTCCCCAAACGAACGCCACAACATTCAGTCCTGTGCTTTGCGCATCCAGTGGCTTCCCGCGACCTTAACGATGTCGTCGGTCCACCTAGCGGCAGGCCGACCCACGCTGCGTGTTCCAGTAAGCGGTCGGCCATAGGTTCTAGGAGCGATATGTCCTGCCCACTGCAACTTGAGCTTGGCGACTCTGGGTTATATCGGTGACCCTGGTCCTCCTTCGGATCTCGTCGTTTAATTCGATCACGAAGTGACACTCCGAGCATAACCCGTTCCATTGCTCATTGGGTGACAGCGAGCTTCTGCAAAAGGCGTATCGTCAATGGCCATGTCTCAGTTCCGTAGGTCATCGCAGGCGGAAGTATGTCCATCAAATCAAAGACATCTTGACCCGTCAAGAGTACCCATAATCGAAAATCGTGATCAGAAAATACTGAAGACTGGGCAATATGGTCTACCGACCTACATCTGTCCCAATGGAAGAATTTTATATAGTAGTGCTGGGTCTTGAAGCACAACCGAAGCTGGTGAGTTGAAGTCTAATGACAGTAGAGGCAGCAAAGTTGTGTATGGATATGCGTAGATCGTACCAAGTGAATGTTTTTAACTGTGATTATTTGTTCTAATCGAATATAATTATGTAGAACTTCTATTATAGATACAATATACACCTAGTGATAGCATAATTATTTCAATGAGTATATCCATTTAGTAGGAATGTGTCTAACAAACCTAGGTATTCAGTATGGTAGATAAAAATGAAACTACAAAAATTGATGCTACACCGCAATGTAGGTTTTATTATAATTAAAGTGGCATACAATATAATTAGAGGAAGTATGTGCTGGGCCTCTTGTATGCAAAGGTGTTGAGTCTCTTGTGGTTATGTACACGTTTGGGCAGTGGGAACCTGATGCCGCTGTTGTGGAACTGTTTGACCTGAGGCCGACGGCATGCGGACGCCTTAATAACCTCCACTTTGATGATCTATAACAAACAAGTAAATATTGGAAAAGTTGAACAAGAGGCCTTGTATAGCATGAGATTGAGGGGAGGTAGGGGTAGGCAGACGTGCAATACACATCCACACTGCCAGTAATTCTTTTGGTCCCATGTAATAGGTGGCAAGAATACAATTTACATAAACCTGTTTGCAAGATACAATTTGCATACATTTCCAACTTACATACAACTTGTGGTGTCAAACTTGCATGGAAGACTTATGTAATGGAAAACACTAGCACCCTAGATGTAAGAAAATAAGGGTTACCTACTAATCTATTTTACTTGAAATCTGAATCTACTCCTAGAAAAAATCTTAGTAAACAGGTAAACTCCTAACTAAGGTTACTGATGTGAACATAGTGAGAAAAGCTACTGTAGCCATCCTCTGGATGTGGTGGTAAGTTACTTTTATTTAGGTGCTAAGCTACAAGTGCTACAAGTTAAAACTTGATTATGGCTGTAGTATTATTATTATCAGATGATACACTAGCAGCTTAGAGCTGATGTGTGTATATCACTGCACTTGTTTTTAGTTTGACAGATGTATGTCCAATCTATTTTTAAAAGTGTGATCAAACATTTTTAAAAATAGGTAGAAACTGGTCCCCACAGCTGTAGGCTTCTTGCACCCTCCATGTATAGAACACTTGCAATGATTTCATCTTATTGCTTCTTGTACTCGTTTAGGTAACTCAAGTTTACTTTTTATTATTTTACTAGCTCCGTACCGACTGATTTCCAATTCTTGACTTGATACTTATTTGCATCTTCACACCCTTCAGTTTAAGTACTCATATAATGTTCAGTACCAGTTAATCATAATAAAAACAAATGATAGACATGTGTGATTACCTGGATGGAATGGGCTCGTGCTCTATGCCTGGCTCCCATATCACGGTAGCATTGAGTGACACCACCACCCACACTCAGGTCACGGTATTCACGGTACATGTTGTGGACACCGGAGCGAGACTCATATCTCAACCAGATGCCAAAGTTCTTGATCTTAACTGGGCTCTTCTCTGGAATTTCCTGGAATGTCATTGTTCAATATTTTATTTTACAACAGAAGATTTTAAATTGATATAAAGCAAAGTAAAAATGTTATATTTTCGTTCAAGAGTGTCTAATATTGCGGGTCGACTCACTAGGGAGAAGGAAAGTTTGAAGACCAAAAAAGATGGGCTGACGACACAGGCCAGACCGCTGAAAAAACTCGGAAAAGGAAATACTTGGAGAAAACTTACACCCGAAAGGGATCTATTTCTTAGAAAGATGTTTAGATAAAATTTGTAATAAATATATCAGAGTACATAAGGGAATGGAATAAAAAGCATTTTTTTTATTATTATAAAGTAAAAACGTAACTTATAACTTCGGCACCTTCATAATAAAAATGTATATGTCCCTTATGTTACAAATTTATCCAGATAACTTCACACGGATTTGCAAATAAGTAGTTAAGTGTACTTTAAAATTACACCCCAAAACATTGAAATAAAGCAAATTTACTGACCTTAATAGACACAATTTCACCAGTGGTCTTCTTAAACTTCTTCAGTTGACGTAAGAAATACCAGAACCGGGATTTTGCAACGATTGGGTCCGGAGAGAAAATTCTCATTTTGTATAAAGGAGGCTTAGGCTCGTTCTCCGAGGGGAGCTTGCGTCCGATGACCTCAAATTCTCTTAACTATAAATAAAACTCTCCAATTAGCACAAATAATATGGGTATACTCAGTAACTTAAACTTGATGACCAATTAAGAATTTACTGAATAACAACATGACATAACCTAGAAGTGTTAACACCAACTTGAGTTTGTAAGTCACTTCATATTCATGTTCTAGTCGGAAATAATACATTGATGAATAACAATAAATAAACGAATAATTATATGTTTAATAATACTATATTTCAAGAAATACACGCATTGGCACCACAACGACAACGTGTACGATGCATACATCATTGCAATTATGGGTATGTTCACTGTATTTGGAGTTATTCACACTTGAAAAACAGTCACAGTTTAAAACAGGAGTAAGTAGTATTAAGAGTTTTATCACTCAATCTCAAAATTTAAATAACTCACCTCTCCCTTAGCCTTCATTTTCGGAGATTTTATTCTGAAAGAAAAAGAAAGAATCTGTCTGTCTGTCAACGGAAGCGGAATGACGCAAAAGTTTTTTTTAATATTATGGTTTGGTAACAGGCCTTTGATCCATTATTATATTCTTCTTGTTTATACTTATTTTCTATTATTAAGCGGAATACATTTAAGAATGTGAATGTGGATAGAATACTTACATAGAATGTCAATGTGGATAGAATAGTTATGCTCTATCACACTAGCGCCGCCGCCAGCCGCGGTTTCAAAGCAGAGCGGACGCGCAGCGAATTCATTGCGAAGGTCCCCCAGCCCCGGTTCAAAGCGGACAAGTCAACCACAGCTCAGCAAATCTATATTAATATTATAAAGAGGAAAGATTTGACTAAGGTTCCGTAACTACTGATTCGACTTTGAAAACTCTTTCAATGATATGTAGCTACATTATTCCGGAGTAATATAGGCTACTTTTAATCCCGGTAATATGTTCCCACGGGAACGGGGAATAAGAAAATTATATCACGCGTGTGGAGCCGCGGCGATCAGCTAGTACATACTATTATAATAATTATCTAATATCATTGGTCCGTGTGGAACTCCCGGTCCCTGGATGGAAAACGAACCGTACTACCCACTAAAACCTATCCACGGTCTCCTTCGCCTCAGCCGGGCCCCTGGATAGGCAGAAACTGGCAAGCCAGGGCGGCGGTGTCCCGACATAGGTCGTCGGACTCCTCAGTGCCTTTCACTACCCTCCAGTCAGGTCTGCGTTGTTGTGTTAGGATATTATAGGACAACAATCTGACAAACTTTCAAATTGCCTCCAGGACCTTCTTCGATATATTTTTTTTATTATGTTCGCTAGCTCTTGTCAGTATATTATTTTCTAACATTGCAAAAAGAAGAGGAGTCTCCTTCTATCCAAGATGGAGTCGATTTTACAATAAATATGGCGTAGGCAGGATGGGCGCGATGAGTCTGAGATGTTTTTCCTATTCAATTCAATCCATTCAACATTTCCATTCGAAATCATCATCGAGCAAACAGCGTTGCACCTTTCGCACTGTCCGCGCATAGACATGCACCATAGACATGCGGTGCATGCACCGCAACGCGTTCAGTCAACTGGGAGCAAGCGATCAGAGTGGACTAGTACTACGCAGACCGCGGACTGTGTAGTAAACGTATTTTCATATAAACTCTTTAATATTTACCTAATACCTAATTGATCTGATGTTTATTGTCGGTAAATATTTTACATATTTCGTAATTATTCACAAACTAGCACATAATAGAAATAAATTCATCAACCGCCATTATGAATAATAAATTGTTATTCGATTCTCATCGACAGCCCGACCAAACAAAGTATGTACCTCGCTGGAATGCGGCGCTATCGACGCGAGGTGCCAACTTAGCTTGGTCGAGTTGTCGATGCGAACGAGACCTAAGAAAGACATAGATTATGCACACAGACCCGACGAAGTGGAAATGGGTTTTCAATTGTGTTTACTTTGTTTTAGATATTATCTTCTTAAGTTTATATTTCGAAAATGCCGAATCATATTCTGCGATATTGCAAAAATTATTCTCGTAGAACTAAAAAGTCTACTGACGGCATTACTTTTCATAGGTTTCATATAATAAACAACTGAACTGACTGCCACGGTGGCTCAGTGGTATGAGTATGCGACTGCCGCCCCTGAGGTCCCAGGTTCGATTCCGGGTCGATTCAATTATTTGTGTGATCCACAAATGTTTGTTTCGGAGTTTGGGTATTTTCTATGTATAATATGTATGTATTTAGAAATAGGTATATAAGTATGTTTATCAGTCGTCTAGATCCCATAACACAAGCTTATATTAGCTTAATTTGGGCTAGATGACGTTGTGTGAGAATGTCCAAAAAAAATATTTATAACTTCAATTGTTTTTATTATTGTAATGCTTTCGTACCTATTCTTTTTACTGTCTCATTAGTCCAGTCCAGTGACTCTAGAGTTTGTATAATGCCACTACTGATCATGAGGTCGTGGTTTCGACTATAGGAATAATATACTCTTCTGCTTTATAATATTAGTATAGATGTATATTATAAGATATACTACTGCAAATAAAACAAAACACTTGGTTTGCAGTAATATGTACTAATGATGGAAATAGGCATTAATATGTCTGTTAATGTCGCTTCGCCGTGATTACGCAACGCTTATTGCGTAATCACGGCAATAGGTTTCGCCGATGACGTCACCGGTCATGTGTCGGGAAGACACAATTTTTATTCGCTACAGCTTGTCTAGTAGTATACATATAAGTTTATGGACAGATGTGTTAACGTCCGAGCGTCTGACAGTCCGTCTGTATGACGAAAATCGTTTGGAGACTTGGAGAGCACACAAGATCGTGTTTCGGTAAGCGAACGTCTGCAGCTACAGTCTTTGATCGTTCGACGGCCCTGCAGTCTCTGATAGTTCGATGGCGATGGCCTGCAGTCACTGATCATTCGTCGGCCTGCAGTTAAAGCATCATCCATCCGAACGTCTAACAGTCAGTCTGATCGACGAAAATCTGTGTTCCAATATGTCTGCCGCGCCGAGAATGCGAGATCGAGAACCTCCACGCGAGAATATCCATTTCAATAAATCACATGTGCAGTATGTGTAGCAGATTTCACCAAGTGCCGTAAATCGACAGTATTAAAGTAATTGGTTTGGTTTTGACTTGTATATTTGTAAAATCTTGACTCTTTCTTGCTTTCCTGTCCACCTTGATCGGTCATTCCAAACCGGAATTTCTTATTAAAACTATTACATTTTTGAATTGTAGATACTTATAATATAATTTTAGCAGTGACTGCATTACATGTATTTAAACTCTGGCCTGATATTTACCTATGTGCTGGAATGGCAGAATGTATATGGAAGCAGATAATTGTATGTACCATCTCTTTGTAAATAACTTTATTTTATGCAAATAAATAAATATTAAAACTTAGAACGAATGATAACTGGTGACGATATCGACAGGTCAAAATCGACAGTCGGCCTTCAGGAAATTGTTTCATCTAATATACTAAAAATAGAATACTCCTTTATCATAATAAAGGAGTATCAAACACGAACGCAAACGATTTAAAAAAAGAAGTCCACATGATGCGAGCGCCATGCTCGCATTTTGTCGAACCATTCGTTCATCCAACAAACATTGGGTCTACACTGTGATGTTACCCTCTATGCTCCTGTGTCACTTCATATTAGCGAAGATAGAGATACGCCATTGCAATTTCCGGCCATATCATTGGTTCTCAATAAACTCTTCCTTTTGCCATATTAATCTTGCTGGGCTCCCGACACACTAGCCATGGTAGAAAGAAACATTTAAAAACGGCATTCTGACATTGACATTAATGATGTAAATGATATATCGGATGACGCATATGACTTTTACTTACTCCGGTCTCCGACAGATCATGTCATGGAACTTGGAAGTTCTACTGTTAGTTACTTCGTGTTTTGTGTCTCCGTGTTCCCTTATGTATATTTAAATTAGGGGAATCTCGATTGGCCATAATTTAATTTATTATGTGATAAGATAAGGTACTTATGGTAATTCGATATGTTCGCCAAAAAAATCCCCGCTTTGATTAAGTACGGGCTCGGTAGTGTAGCGATCGGAGGGTCTGTTTATGCTTTGAATATTCAGGAACACGACTATAATTCCATGGCAATTGTACGATTTTCGAGAACAGCTTACACTGCAGTGGATATAGGCAAAACTTACAAGTCTATGTTATACAGTCAAGATTGGGGGGATCGAACCTCGAAAGAATATTTGGAGGTCAGAAGTCAAGCTCATAAAATTGGGGCAGAGAAATTGCTAGAGTTATGCAAAGCTAATAAAGGTGTGTATATTAAAGTGGGACAACACGTCGGTTCTCTAGACTATTTGCTACCACGTGAATATGTAGAAACTATGCGGATTCTGCATAAGGATGCTCCTAGGAACAGTGTTGCAGAACTTTATAAAGTTATAAGAGAGGATTTAGGAGAAGATGTAAGTATTTTAGATTTTACATTCATGTTCTGATTTGAATTGATTATTTCTTGAAATTTTTTATGATTTTTAGCCAGAAACCTTATTTGAAGACTTTGAACCAGAACCATTAGGGACTGCATCACTTGCTCAAGTCCATAAAGCTAAATTAAAAGATGGCACAATAGTTGCTGTCAAAGTTCAACATCACTTTGTTAAGAAAAATGTAAATATAGATTTAAAATGGATGGAATTAATACTCCAAACCATGTCAATAATTTTCCCTGATTTTGAAATGCAATGGTTAATAGATGCAACCAAAAAGAATATTACACAAGAATTGGATTTTCTCCAAGAAGGTAGAAATGCTGAGAAACTCGCTGTACTGTTTAAAGATTATAAATGGTTGAAAATACCAAAGATTTACTGGGATTATAGCACAGAGAGGGTTCTTGTCATGGAACATATTGATGCTGGTCAAGTCACTGATATCAAATATATTGAAGTGAGTATTACATTAAAACGGTTTACATTTTGTTAAATTTATACATTCTATTTGCACTTGTTAAGTGATTAGTAAAATCAGTTGCACACGCGCTTGACAAAATGTAAGTCAATCTTTCGAGAGCATTTTGTTATGTCCTAAGCTTTTATATGAGAATTTTATTGTTAACATTACTGTTTCTATTTTTAGGCACACAAAATTGATAAATATGAAATATGTCAGAAACTGGGAGATTTATATGCACATATGATATTCATTAGTGGTTTTGTACACGGTGATCCACATGCAGGCAATATTCTTGTTAAAAAGGAACCGGGGCAAAAGGAAACTACCATATATTTATTGGACCACGGTTTGTATGCTGTAAGTTGTAGATGAGCTCTATATTGATGTTGGAAAATCATTATTTTCGAATGTTTAGCTACTTGAAAGCTTGTAGCAATTTTATTTCTACACCGCCGTCAACTCACCTTGATGTTGGTTTGGACGAGTTAACATAGGTCCCCGTATTGCTTGGACAGGTGAGACCGCTTTGGCGTGAAAACGGTGTGTCAAAGCCGGGTTGTTTTATATTTTTTATATCGGTTTTTTTAAAGCACAATGTGCAAATGATTACCATTACTTATAATACCATACCATTTGATCCTCTTGATCTTTCTAGCTTCTATTAAATTACAGGCTAACTATTAAGATTAGAATCATAAATATTATCTATTATATGCAAAGTCAGATATTCTTTTGATATCTTATGGTTAGTGACAATTTTGTTATGGTTAGTGACAATTTTGGGTTACCCGACCAACACTGGCGTGTTGGTCGGGTAACCCAAAATGGGTTCCTTTTAAAACTTTAAGGTGACAGGTGAAAATTGTAGTAATAGATTATGAAAAACGAAGATAATATTATGTAGGTACTAGTAAAAGAATTATTAACTTTTTTTTTTTTTTTTTTTTTTTTTTTTTTTTTTTTTTTAATTCCGCGGCCCAATGCCGCTGCCGCTCTAACGTCGAGGGTATGTCCAGTGGCGCCCGGCGGGCTTTGACCACCTCTGTGGTCTCTTCGGGTGTTGGGTCGGGACGAGAATCCCGCGTCGTGTGGGAAGGGTTTTATCCCGCGTCAGTGAGTGAATCTGGTTGCGTGCTATGGGGCAAAGGCCCCGCAGCACGCAACCCTTCTAGCCTGCTTCTGTAAGGACGGCGGATGGCGATCCCGCCGTCCTCAGGCCCCGATCATGGAGGTCGATAGTCTTGGGCGTAGTCGCGGAGTCTGGGGCGCCCTGGCCGCCGACTACGGAACTCGGCGGGGAGGGTACGCTCCCTCTCCCTCCCGGCCGCCTCCTTCGCGAGCATGACTTGCTCGCAGAAGGACACGGCCGCGTTCCACCTACTCCGGCTGGAGACCATGGCTTGAAGCATGGTCTCCAGCGAGAGGGTATCCACGCCCAGAACCACTACGAGGTCCCGGCGCTGACTCGCCCACGCTGAGCACTCCACCAACGTGTGGAGTGCGGTGTCGTCGTCGGAAACCTCGCAGTGTTGACACCGAGGTGTGACCTCACGATGCATGCGAAACAGATAGCTACCGAAGCATCCATGCCCGGCAACGATCTGCGTCGCACGGTACGTGAGGCCACCATGCTGCCTCTGCAGCCAATCGTCCATGATCGGTCTCACCGCCGCGATGATGGTGGTACCCCACTTGGGTTGCTCAAGTCGCACCCTCCATGACTCCATGAGATCCTGGCGGAGTTGGGACCGCTGGTCCTCGATTTCGCGAGACGCAGGCCTGTGGTCCCGCTCCAGCGCCTCCTTGCGCCATTGGAACAATGACGCAAGGGCTCTCGCTTCCAGGTCCCATGGAGGGAAGAATTATTAACTACAAATTTATTTACTATTAACAACCTAAAAAACTAATAAAATAGTGCAATAAATAGTTTAATGTTATGCTATTATCCTTTGATAATGAAACCGGTTGTATTGTGGTAAAAGTAAATAAAATCGTGTTATAAGCAATACATTATTACTAAACTGACTTTTTAGGATTCCATTCCGAAAGGGTAATACGGGAACCCTATTACTGAGACTTTGCTGTCCGTCCGTCCGTCTATTTTTGGCTGTATCTCATGAACCATGACAGTTAAAAAGTTGAAATTTTCACAGATGATGTATTTCTGTTGCCTCAATAACAACAAACACTAGAAACAGAATATAAAAATATTTACGGGGGCTCCGCTCCCATACAACAAGCGTGAAATTTTTGCCGTTTTGGTACTGAACGTTTTGTGTGTGAATCTGACTCGCACGTCCGGTGTTTTTAATTTATCCATTACTAACTGACACCCGCTGCTTTGCCGGAGTGTAATAGTTTTCTCTTTTTCCCTATTCACATGAAAATACACATTACGGGGATAAGTTCATAACCAAAAGCACTGTAAGGTTAAAATTAAACTAGTTACCTACAATAGCAAATAATTTGGTTGTTAAGTTTGCACTTGCAATTATAGCTCTGCATACATAATACCTTTGTGCTGTGCACGCGTCAGTTGAGGACGCTGCCAGAATGACGACACATATATGTATTTTTTTTATCTGAAAATAGAATAGATGTGTTGAAAGTTTGAAACACATGTATCATGTATGTTACATATTATACGATATGTATGGGACAATAAAGGGCAATTAATGATTAATCATGGCACCCTCGCATAAGTAATGATTACTGATGATCCAAAGAAACTCGTATGTATTTAGAATATCTGGGAAATTGGAAAATATTATTGTAATTTTACAATTTGAATCGTAAAAACGATAGTGTATTATACTGTTACCTTTCCAGGAGTAACATTCTCCCAACTGACCAAGACTAGACACCACTAGTATCAATGTGCGACTGAAGGCTGGTTTACATAGGTCAAGCTTTTAGTACAGTGGCTAGTGCAGGTACAGTGGCGAGTATTTCGAGTCTGGACAGTGACTGTTTACATTACGGCCAGTCAAGTGTCTTTCCTCTGGCAAAATGGACGAGTCTCGTCAAAAAACACGTCTGATGAAATACGAATGATCGCCGCAACATCTATGTCCCTGCATTTTATATCTGTAATATCTCCCAAAATATTCATTTATCATGTGCTGTAAACGGCCATATTAATCTATATTAAATGCACAATTTATTTAGGGTCTGTGCATTGTGGTGACCTCGGACCATTTTCCCGCCATTTCTTTAGAAAAAGCAACAAGCTATGAATTAAACAACACGTCTTGAAACCGCTCATTTATGCACTGTACTAAATTTTACTGTTTACACTACGCCAGTGGCGAGTCAAGTGTTGGGCGGGTAGGATCACTGTCCAAAAAATAGAAAGCCATTCTATTCGGATCCACTTGCAAGCCAGGTTGCAAGCCAAGTTGACTCGCTACTGTCCGATTGGTTTACACCACTGTCCTTGTTCACTGTACTTGGGTACTGTACTAAAAGCTTGACCAATGTAAACCAGCCATAACGGTCGTAGGTATTATTGTGCATGTCTGATCTGATAATGATAATTATCCACTTGTCATAGACATTTTAGCTTTTAATTTGTAGGATATATAAAAAACAGTATCTATGCAGGGTGAAACTGACGTCATGTAAGATACCTACTAATGGTATGTACTAATAATGTTTATCCTATTTATTTAATAATTATTTATGCATTTTGGATCTTCAGTACATAAGATGATAGCAGTAGGTGGAATGGTGCTAATGCACGATGACATTGTGTCGCAACTAGTGTAGACACTAGGTGTTGCTTCGTGTGGAAACACTCGACACTAGTGTCATATTGGTCTAGCTATAAGGTTCAAAATTCGTAACGGTTGTGTCCAACACAGCCAAGTCCTTGGCGGCGACACTGACACCCGTATTCACAAACCACACTATGAAGCGCGCGAACGCTAATCGCTGCAAAAACAATAGGTTTTGACAGCAGCGTCTCGCCCGTTAAAGCAATGGCATCGAGTATGAAACATTAATTATACAATAAAATTTAATGTTAATTGCATTAAAATGCTTTTGTTACGCAAATCGAAAATACTTATTATTTACTTAAGTATGAAATATGCATGGATTCATACGAAGTATCAACTAGTTGCACTCCGCACTATACCTATGCGCGCGACCAGTGTGACCTATGCTAACTGATAAGGTATTTTTGTATTCCTTTTCCTTTCGATAATGAAATTATAAGACATGTTTCCGCGCGCGAGACTGAATTTAGGTATCTAGGTTGCACATTATGCGACATCGCTTTTGAGATATTTACAGTCAATATGTAGGAATACTCCTGTATTTTGAAAACAATGTCTGGTTCTAACTTTTTTAAATATTTAAATATAAATGATTAGTCTAGTTCGAGTCCTGCCGATGATATTTGTTTTTGTTATTATAAAATTTCTATTTAAATATTTACAATCAGTCCATGTGGCAACAAGTAGGTATATTGTTAAGAAAAATATTGCTCATGACTTCAATTTCACCTTATTTATATATTATGACTTATTTCACTGCCTCTGTATCCTCTGTATTATTTATATTATTAATATTGAAATTGATTGAGACTGCCTCGGTGGCGGACTGGTATGAGTATGCGACTGCCGTCCCTGAGGTCGCAGGTTCGATTCCGGATCGAATCAAATTATTTGTGCGAACACAAATATTTGTTTCGGATATTTTCTATGTATGATATGTATGCATTTAGAAATATATAAGTATGTTTATGGGCTAGATAACGTCGCGTGAGAATGTCCAAAAATATTAATTTATTTATTTTATTCAATTTTCAGCAATTAACAGATAGATTTAGATATCATTACTCCAAACTTTGGTTGTCAATAATTGATCGAAACAAAGATGAGATGAAACTCCACGCTGAGAAATTGGGGATACGCAATGAGCTGTACATACTGTTTGCTTGTATGGTCTCAGGAAGACCATGGGAATCGATTATGAAAGGGATTGGTTCCACTAAACCATCAACGCAAGAGGTAAACCACTATTTCGTCATCGCAACTAAAAATAAAATATTCTGCCTTTTTGGCGCAGATATTGGTCCAGAAAGCTTTTTGTCAAGTGTGTACTAGCCGTTTTCACGCGATGATGTAACAGACAGATCGACATTGTGTTTACAAGCAGCTTGTCTTTCACATTTTACATTTTTTCACATTTTTTTTCAGTTTAAAGGTCAGTGTTTTTTTTATGTGACGTGAGGTATACGGATACAGTTCGCGAGGGATAAGCGGAGCTTTGTATTGGTGTGAGTGCAGTGTACGTGAACGTATATGTGACCTCTTTTACACACGCATGTGTTGTACACACAGTTACAAAAGAGTTTTTACTCTACTTTTCGTGGTCACTCGCACAAATGCAAAGCTCCGCTTATCCCTCGCGAACTGTATCCGTATACCTCACGTCACAAAAAAAAACGCTGACCTTTAAACTGCGCAATAGACGACTCATCGATCTATATAACGCTAACAGCGAGTAAGAGCGAGAGTACCGATGCGCAAACACAGCCCTCCCACTCTCGCCGAGTGTGTCTTTTTACGTGAACACTAGTATTCGTAATATGTACCGTATAGTTTATGGATTTGAATGATTGTTATTAATAAATTTTAAATAATGTTGACCACCTATTAATCGATTTTTTAAATAGGTCAGATCAGTACTTTAGTATTTTTTCTGTCTTTCAGAAAAAAATGTTCCAAGATGAACTTCCAAATATTTTACACTATGTCTCACAATGCTTGGAGCATGTGGACAGACAAGCCTTACTTGTGCTCAAAACAAACGATCTAATACGAAGCATAGAGTACTCACTTAACATGCAAGAACAAATGAGCGGTTTTATTGTTATGAGCAAGTGTTGTGTAGAAAGTGTATTTAAACAGGAATATATCGTAAGTTTCCATGTTCTATACAGTGAAAGGACAAAACATAAAATAAAATAAAATAAATAAATATGTTAGGACAATTCACACAACGCCATCTAGTCTCAAACTAAGCAGAGCTGGTGATATGAGTACTTGATAAACTGATATAAATACTTATATTCATTTTTTTGTAAATACATACATATTATACATATGAAACACCCAGACTTTGGTAGAAACGTATGTGTCATCACACAAAGTTTGTCCAGACCGGGAATCGAATCCGAGACTTTGGCGTCGAAGGCGGATGCACTACTGACCACGCCCCACCCAAGCAGTCTTAGAAGCGTAACTTCGAAAAAATCTATAAAATAAACGGCCCCATGATATATTTTGTTTTCTATAAACAACGATTACTATTTTTAAATAATTATTGGTTCTATGAGACCGAGGCTCTGGCAAATACAGGCTGTAACATGCAAATGGGTCAGAGTCTCAAACTACATATAAGACATATTATGCAGTTTTTATATTTACTAAAATCGAAGACATGGTTCCTAAGAACAGATCTTCGTATGTCTTATAGTTTCAGACTTTCCCACACTGATCCATTTGACTGTTACATCCTGTATACATACTATAAGATTTTAGATAGAAATTTTAAATATAATCTCGTTTATAAAACCGAGGCTCTGGCAATAACGAATTTCATCGGCGGGAGTCGAACTACGGCCTTTTCCTAACAAGGGAACGGTCTACCACTAAAAGCGCTTTTCCTGTCAAGCGGAGTTCTCCCGCAATGCGTGTCGACTTCAATGTGAAATTTTATAGAATTTTTTTTTTTTTTTATTTTTTTTTTTTATTTATTTATTTATTTCAGGCAACAAATAGAAAAGTTACAGTTGGTATACACTTATTCTACGGCCCATAGATAAATACCTTAAAACTAAGAATACATATAGATATTACAAAATGTATATTAATAATAGAATCTTAAGACTATTGTTAGTACACACTTCACTATCGCACTTCGGTCTTTTTGCGTACCAGTGCTAGCGATCCGCGGAAGCGACGGAAAACCACGCCCTGTGGCCAGAAGGTTTCCTCCATGACGAGGCTCAGTCTAGTGTTGGGCACTCGCACCACGAACGACAGGAAACTGACGTTACGGCTCGCCTCCAACAGCTGCACTCTCGGCATGAAGTTGGCCTTCTTGCGCACGTACTGTCCGATGTCATCCGCCTTAGTGGTGTAGTGTAGGCGGGAGACATACACGGGTGTACTCGGTATTGCGGCCTGCAGCGCTGGGCTGGACTGCGCTGCATCGGTGCCGCAACGGTTCACTTTGGTTCGTGATCGGCGCTTCCTTTGCACTGTCACGAAACCATCAGTAGCCACATCCGGTACCTTCTGTGGTAGTGACTTCGGTGAAGCGGTCGTTGCGCTGATGGTGACGAAACTTTGTCGTTTCATGGGGGCTGTAGGTACGGGCAGCGGAGCGGGGCGCGGGGTTCGCGCGGCCTTACAGGTAGGGGCCGCGGGGGCGGGTGCAGTGCGGGGCATTGCGCGCTCAGCACTCGATGACGGCGACAAAACTGCTGACGCGAAACTCGCATTGAGGTCAGCTTCACGACGAATGTTTATGTTGGCGTTAGGTGGTGACCTAGATACCGCTGTAGACTCGCGCAAAGTAATAAGTTCTTTACGCAAACTCACAACGATATCCTCGGTCGTTGCCAACCTCGTCTGGACGTCCGCCAAGCTCGCCTTTAAGGACACTATGTCCTTTAAAAGGCAGGTAACGTCGACGTGGTCGAATGTGACCGGAGGAAGCTTCGATAAGTCCTGGGCCACAAACGTAGGCACGTCGTCGGGATCGGTTGCCTTAAGCAGCGTGATGATGTCTTGTATGCTTTTCGTTGTCCCGTCACGCCTGCGGGACACCATCTGGTCGCTCTTATTGAGCACGCTGTACAGTAGCCGCTTAGAGGCAGCTATCTCTTCCTGGCTGAAACTCGACGAACAGATCTGGATAGCCGACAGCTCGTCCATCACATCCAGCTTCTGTTGCAGGAACGCCAGTAACTCATTTGGGACGAGTTGCGAATTCATCGCGATACGTGCAACGGCTGACGCCGCGCTACACTATTACGAGTAGGTATTAGTCAGCACACGCGTCCGCATCAAAACGCGGCCCAAACAAGACAAGCGTTTCATGTCGCGCTGGTCGCCCGCACGCCGGTTGCTGTGGTAACGGCTAGTCGCGAATTGATTTGACGTTGATATCCACACGCATTGCGGACGAGATCCGCACGCTGGTCATAAAACGTATGACAGGTAAAGTGGAATAAGGACTTTAACAGTAAAATACTAGAGGACATTAGTTACTAGCGGACTTTATATAAGTACGTTAATAACACAGATGTCGGTAACGGTATGTAACATATAGTGTAGCGAGTTCTTATATGGCCATCTTGTTCTTATATGACTGCTTCGGTGGTGTGGTCGGTAGTGCATCGGCTTTCGACTCCGGAGTCTTGGGTTCCATCCCCGGGTTGAATCAAATATTTGTGTGATCCACAAATAATTGTATCGGAGTTTGGGTGTATTCTATGTATGTATTTAGAAATATATAAGTATGTTTATCAGTTGTCTATATCCCATAGCACAAGGTTATACCTTAGTTTGGGCTAGATGACGTTGTGTGAAAAATGTTCGAAAATATTTATTTTATTATTATATTATTACTTCATAATATAATAATTTAATTTTTAATTTTCATCTTGCAAAATACCCAACGCGCTTAGAACTTTTCACTTCAATAATATTTCAAACATTCGCGTAAAATGTTAACTAAACTAAGTGAACTCTACACACATATCATCACGTCTAAATATATCTAAAATCCATAGAAAATAATACATTGTATCTATGTATTTCTGTTTCAGAACACGACATCTGTTTTCAGGAAATCATTGCTCAATATCAAGTATCGCTGGACATTACTATTGTTGTATTTATACAGTGTGTATTTAAGTTTACATTTCTAAATCATAGCAGATTAGTGAATTTTGTTAGGTAAAATCTTCTTATTTCAAAGCAGAATGTACGAAACACAAAATGTATAGAATATGGACGTGTCTATAAGGCCATTACATTAGGTAAAGCTTTTTAAAAAATGCCTTATCTGCCAACGCAGACTAACGTTAGCATGGCACGAAAAAGAACTTTAATTATGATCAAGTACCTACTTTGAAGGACTTGGATTTTTGCGGAGCGCGTGGCAGGTTGCCTTCTAGGTTACCTCTGGCACTGGGCAAAAATCCAGGACCAAACGCTCAATTGCAATACTGAACAACGGTTTCTTGACCCGCACCGCGAACTAATTCAGAGTAACTAGTTCTTCTTTGCGGGAAAAATCAAGCATTATCTTGACATTGGCGAAATCATCGATGAACATGTTTTTGTCAGCCATGTTTTTAAAAAAGAAGAAGAAGGACTTTGAAACAGATTAAATAAGAATAAAATATTTTCAATGATAAAAACCGTGCAGCGACTTCAGTCTGCGCTTATATTTATTGGTGGGACTATATTTTATTGATGACTTCAAAAAAATTACGTATAAAACATAACCCTTCCTTGGCGTTCGGTTAAAAACAGTAGTTATTGTTTGAATATTTTGCGTTTTGTAAGTTCTGCTTCGAAATGTAAATTGTCCGATCCACAAGTATGAACTAAGTCATTGATGATGCAATTTTTTTAATTTCTGAACATTATAAAAGCTATTTATTTATGTTGCAATAAAGATATACATAATCCCGTAACTAAAATACTTCAGATTCGTATAAATTGTATGAAATTATAATGGCTTTATTTATAGGAAAATGTTGCGTTTCTTATTATATTTTAATGTTTCACACGCGAGATTTTGAATTGGGTATTAGTCTATTGTATATTAAATTTCAGAGTCTAAAGTGGTATGACACGTTTCTCCAATAGAAAACAACGAACAAACATACGTAGTGGTTTACGTATTATAATATAAACGTATTTAGTCTTACCAATATTTATTGTATTAGGTGTAGTGTAGATAATATTTTGAGACGAATGTGTATAATTATATTTATATAACAATCAAGTGTCAAAGTTTTTATATTTATACTATCGAATGATGGCACTTGAATTTGAATATATTTTACAAAAACACATTACACTGACCGTTTTGCCTTAAGGCAACGTCACATTCATACCAAATATAAAAGTTTACCAATTTTCAAATTTACCCCAAAAAGAAGGAGAATTAAACTTGGGGAAAAAATTTAGTTTCTATATTTTTTCCCAAGTTTGGTCAGTGTAAAATAAGTAAAACTGGGAAGTACATGTGTTTTTGTTGAATACAAGTTTTTATATATTTTACAAAGTTTTTTTATCAGCGTACATAGTAAATATTACCTACTGTTGAAACTAGTAATAAAAAAAGATATTACTTTTATTATAAAACATGTTTTATTGCTCAAACCTGAATCGATATTATCTATGTCAATATTCGATTTTCTAGAATCGTCAATTTATTATTAAGAGTGCACAGATCATTTTGTATTTTCATTAATGTCAAGGAGAAATTGTCCCGACTTTTTCTTGGGTTGAGCTTAAAGAATGATGTGCTGGAGATGCGACTCGTAAGGTCGGGCCTCTTTAGATCTGTCAGTACGTTGCTCAAAGGAGCTCTCTCAGTTTGCTTTGGAAACTTGCTTAATGCTACGGTCTCGTTTGACATTGTAGACTGTGCTGTAAACAAAACAATAAATAATAATAAAAAATTGTACACAATGAGTGATAAGTACAACAAAATTTAATGAAACACGAAAAATATTTTTTTTTTGTTCTTATCTGTCTGTATGTTTCACAGATCAGATTTTGGTCATTCGTATCACAGAGCAACATGGTCTTTGTTTCATCAAAATTGAATGGCTGGAAAAAAATGTATGTATCTTCACTGATTATGTGACCCAAAGTACGCGTACTGACCTTCGAGCAACAGAAAGCGAATACGGAAGAAATGTGGTAGGTACTGATTTATTTCGATATTAAAGAAAATAATCTGCGTCAAACAAACAAAGGTAGATATTATATTCTTTCGATTTCTATGAATGAAGTAGCTACCACCCCATGTCACAAAGTGATAGGTACCTATTTATCTACATCCTAAGATAATACGCGTCGTTATTTGGTTTTGTCTGTAATAACACTAATAACTAAATTCATTACAATAACTTGTCCTATGTTGGTGACACTATCAAAAATAATAATAAATTGAGTGCCATGACACAAAGACTTGATTATGTAATTAAGTGCATGAGACGTTAAATTTTGTATCGAATCTACTAACCTACTTATATTAGAAATATCGCTGTACGTTTTATACCTAACTAGCGGACGGGCAGGCTTTGACCGCGCAAAATAGTAATATAACCTGACTCAAGAACCATTTCCATTGATCATCATGAAAATCGGTGCAGTAGTTTTAAAGTTAATCGCGGACAGACAGTCGCGGCGGAGGACTAAAGTCCTCCGCCGCGACTGTCTGTGAGGTCTGTCTGTGAGGTAAAGCGATTCTTTACACCGCACCAGAGGTCTGCTGTACACGACGCAGATTAGACCCTGCGTCGAATACCGCTCTCTCTGGGACGGCTCCGCGAAGTATTTGCTGGACGAACTCGACGCTATGTAGCGACGCGCTATTCGTATTATAGATTGTCCGGAGGTAACGGGAAGCCTTGAGCCGCTAGCTCAGCGCCGAACAATCGCTTCCTTTACCGCATTCTACCGTATTTACCACAGCGAGTGTTCTGAAGAGCTCTTCAACCTGATCCCACCAACGCGTGCCGGGTAGAGATGCCACTCCCACACAGCGGATAGCATGTTCGCGAGAAACGAACGTTTCTCTGCCGAACGATAGTGGCCTGGAACGGCCTGCCTGTGTACGTGTTCCCTCCCACATATAATCCTGGGTTCAAGTGGTTTAAGTGGAGCGTGAAGAGGCACATCAGTAGGTCGTCAAGTTGAGGGCCACTCTCTATAGTATTGTGTGCTGTGAGAGTGGCCCACAATCGCTAGACGTCGTCACGACTTACCACCAAGCGGGCGGCGTCTATTTGGCGAAGCCAATATAAAAAAAAGGACTTTTATAATACTTACAATAACTGTTAGACGGACAATCGCGTACACTTTCTTGGACATTTATTAAGTTACTCTTATCAAGTTGAGTTTGATCTTCACCGTTCTGTATAGTCAACAATTTGTTGTGTAGGCCCGTGCTTGCTGTAGACATAAACGCATCGTAAGTTCGGAATAACAATCGAGTTAAGACTGCGCCGAGCGTACGACGCCGGCGGTGATTAGGTAATTAGCTGGGTGTGTGCGTGAACGGACAGAATAGCGAGTGTCTGTGTGCGTGTGCTAGCTTGAACAGCGGTAAGGAAACGAAATAAATTAATTTTCAAAAATTTGAGTGAAAACGAATACAATTGTAATATTTGTAATTAAATTTAATGACCTACTAATTAATACTAATATTATCAATGTGAAAGTAACTTTGTCTGTTTGTCTTTTACGCTTAATTATGTTAACTGCAGCCGAAGGTTCCAAAAAAAACCAATTTATTTAGAATAATTTTAATTACTAATTTATAAAATATAAGTAACTACAAAAGAAATGATATTAGTTCGAAGTGTGAAACAAATATGAGCTGTGACATGTGGTAATATCCGTTGAAACGTCTGGTTTCGTATTGTAGCACGTTCCGCTGATCTTACACTTCACGTAGTCGCTATGCGCTGTTGCAATGCACCTACTAGGTGAATGCTGACGCTGCGGTCCCCATATACTAGGCGTACGTAACAGCTTTCACGCTCTAACTACTGAACCGATTTGGATGAAATTTGGTACATAGATAAGTCTGAGAAAGGACATAGGCTACTTCTATCCAGGTAATATGTTACCGTGGGATTTTGTAGCTATATAACTTCTTCACGCGGGCAGAGCCGTGGGCAACAGCTAGTATAAAACATTTCCTAGTATAACACATAATTTGTTGTTATATATTTCGTCGTTTTAGTTTTATTTTGCCGATTGTATCATTTAATTTTCTTTTGGTTTCTTTTTTGTTTTTATTATTTATTGCTTCTATTATTTATTCTGGTTCGTTTATTTCCATCTGCCTATCTAATCTGGAGTCTATCAGCTCTGGAAGAAGACAGTCAAAATAAATCTTCTTCAGTTTTTCTTCCATGCCATGCCAAAATATTTTATCTTCAGGTATTACTTCAACCTTCATATCCACATTTGTCCAAAAAACCAATATGCATATATTTATCAGACATACATGGTATGTTGAGATTGGCTGATACCAACTCTAATCCGGAAAACCCTGCACCAATAGACATAAAACTGCTCACCACATTATCATTCAAGTCGAGGTCCATCGAGTTATTGGAATCTGGATAATTTGCTATAGTGAAATTCATACGGCACATTTGACAGGTAAAATAAAATTTTGAATGAAATCCGTTTTTAAATTCTTTAGTAAGTTTTAAACAACTCAGAGTACAACCAAATGCTGAGTTATGATTAAAAATTTCTTGTAACTGTTGGTAAATGTACGCAAAATCTATAATTCTGTTTCCAGTTAATGTCCTGTTGCTGTCCATTTTCTTCTTGTATGATTAGTTCAGTATCAGATGTATTTTCTAGTGATTTCTGCAAACAAATAAAAAAATCCATATTTATTCAAATAGGTACCTAGTATAATAATAATCTGTTGAGTAAACCGAGAGTTTTATTGCCAGGTTCTTTCTCTCGGTTCTACTGATTGCTTTGCGAATCTGGCAGTACATGTAAATATAGAAGCAATGACATTTTTTTTATTTTAAGTACTTACTGACGTTTCTAAGAGACATTTAGTGACCTATGCAAAATAAATAAATCATTTCATTTCTGTAAATAACAATAAATTTGATTATTTATTTATGAATACAAAAAACTTACCTCTTCTTTTTCATTGTCAATTTTATTCAAGGGTAAATGTCTAGGCGATCCATTTTGATTTTGTTGTTTTTTCATCCTAAAAGAGAAATTTCTTTAATGGTTTGTGTTAGTGTCGCAATAGTTAAGCTGTTAGTAAAAGGATACTTGTATGTAATAGAATTTTATTCGTGCACATTAAGATAGTTTGGTCCAATTAGTAACAACATTACGTTTTTGAGACCACATATATTCTTTGCATCATGCTTATCAATATAAAATATAGAAGCCCAAAATGCCTTAAAAGGAAAATGCCTTAAGTGAAAAGCGCATCAAAATCTTTTATTTATTCAAATAATTGATTAACGATAAATTAACTAAATGACTTACTTATTATTCATTCTATTTTTCTTGAATCTGGATTTGTTGATTACTTTATAATATTTTTCTTTTCGTTTTCCCATTATCTGAAACAAATATGTAACTATTTTCAAACATCTCCAATGATAAAAATGTATATTTATTCTGCTTATTGTCCATTTTGTTAGTGGCACATTATTCTTAAGTTAAAAATTTACAATTTCCAAAACAATACTTACCTCGTTTTACTACGGGTGTCACGAACAGGCGCGGCGCGGTCGTATGCGTGGAAGTGGGTCGCGCTGCAAAGCGACGTGGACTCGCTCCGGACACTTGGGCACGACTGAATTCACGAGCCCGTGACACACGTATTTAAACCGATGCGCGGCCGCCATAGTAAAAATGTATGGGAAATTTAAAACGCTTAATGATACAAGTGTAACATAGTTGTCTGACAATAAATAAGAAATGTAAGACGGTCAAACTGTAATATACATATTCAATGTTGTGTTCGTATTAAAATTAGGCTTGAATCCTACTAATAAGATATAAAATTCTACTTAACGGCAACCCATGTTTTTGCCATTTTCCATAAACTTTACGTACTTTTTGTAGTATTCAATATTATTTATTTTAATATTTTATCACGGAGAAACTGTAAAGACATTTTCAGTGATGGTTTATGTTATTTTTATTTATTTTTTGAACGAATACTTATTATTTTATCAACTAAACCGGGAGTACCTATATTGACATTTTCGCACGGCGCAGTCTTAAACGACATTTATCTTGGGAGATCAGAAATAGGAACATGGCAACATCGTTAAAAAGTGTATTTCATATATTTTTGTATTTTAAAGCAATGAGTTTCCTTAGACTATTCTTAAAATATTAAGAAAGAAATTATAAATAGATCACAAAAACTGATGTCATCGGCAGGACTCGACCCCACGGCCTTTCATTCATGACATTCGTTTTTGTGATCTATTTATAATTTCTTTCTTAATATTTTAAGTGTATTTCATTCATATTTTGTCGATAATTGGTCAACACAACAGACTAAAGTGCTCTACATAGCACTAGGCTTGTAAAATTTGATAAATTGGCATTATCTGAAAGTAGGTATAAACCTACTATGCCTATAAAAAAGTCAGATATACTTGGCTAAGCTTGAATCTGTGCTGTACCTACCTATCTAAACTAATCACTACCTACTCTCTTGTGTGATCAATGTGGGATGTGCAAGCTGGATTTAGGAAAGGAAGAGGATGCATGGATCAGGTCTTCTCTTTACGCAGCATTGCCGAAAAGTTCCTGGCAAAAAGACAAAAGGTCTACTGCGCTTTTGTAGACTTAGAGAAGGCCTATGATAGAGTGGTGAGGAGCGAATTGTGGTCAGCGCTGTCCATGTATGGAGTAAGCAGCAATCTAATACGAGCACTGCAATCACTTTATGAGGGTTCCAGTGCTTGTGTCCGCATAAACGGGACTTACACGGACTGGTTCGGTATCAATCGAGGCGTCAGGCAGGGCTGTTTAGCGTCACCAATGCTGTTTAACCTATACATGGATAACTGTCTGAAAGATCTGAAAGCGAGTGTGTGTGGTTTAAGATAGGATGAATTGACCATCAAGTGCCAAGATATTATGAATGACTCTTTGAAAAGGAAGGAAATGAAAGTGAACGCAAGTAAGACGAAAGTAATGGTATTTGAACGAGACGAAAGCATGTCGAACTGTGCGATTGTTATTGAAGGAGAAAGAGTGGAGCAAGTGAAAGAGTTTGTGTATTTAGGGTCCAAGTTTACAAGGGATGGAAGATGTGACGACGACATTGAAAGAAGAGTTATGGCAGGAAATCAAGTGAATGGGGCTCTGCATAACTTTATGAACAGTCAGAAGATTTCCCGGAGGGCTAGGCTGGCTGTTCATAGAGGAGTGCTGGTCCCTACACTTATGTATGGAAGTGAATGTTGGGTTTGGCAGAAGAAGCATGAAAGTAAAATAAATGCAGTGGAAATGAGAAGTTTGAGAAGTATGAATGGGGTGACATTGGTTGAGAAAGTGAGGAACAGTGAGATACGAGAACTTTGCGGTGTATCAGAAGATGTAGTGAGAAAGATAGAAAAAGGGATGCTTAGATGGTTCGGGCACGTAGAAAGGATGGATGAAAGAAGATTGACGAAACAGATACATAAGGCGGGCGTGAATGGACAGGCAGGTAAGGGTCGACCTAGGCGAACGTACTTCGACCAAATCGGAGATGTTTTGAACAAAGGCCAGGTCAAGAGCACCCAGAACCGGAGAGCGTGCATGAAGATAGTTATGAAAGTGGAAGAAGCGAAAGAAGTATGCCAGGACCGTAGCAAGTGGAATTCCATAGTCTCTGCCTACCCCAATGGGAAAGAGGCGTGACCATATGTATGTATGTATGTACTCTCTTTGATGATTGAGGTGATAAAAGTACATAGATATGGCATCCAATTAGCGCTATCTAGTACATAAGATCGGTATATTAACTACACCAAACAGCTAGGTACCTATAAATTGTGCTTTCAAATAGGTAAGCAAGCAAGATTTATAGCGGCTTGACACTAGATAACTCATTATCTAACGTTAAGCGTAGTTCTCTCCCCGTTTAGAGACATATCTGTTAGGTGTATGGTACCTAATACATACTTACGTAAATAATACAATCACGCCTATATCCCTGGGTGGGAAGGCAGAGGTGCATTACATTATGTAAGCCACACATTTTGCCGGTAATATTGTTGGTCACACAAAATAGGGGATAAGTTTATTGCCGTTACTGGGAATATATAACTCGGTACCTTACTAATAATTAAGTATGATATAATAATTCATCTATATACCATATCTATATTCATCTATATATATATAGAAATGGGGAATGTCCCCCTTAGCTCTCGAGAATTGCTTATGCTCCAATGATGGTTGACCCCTCTATGGATAGCCCTCGACCTGGAGACAAGCCCAAAAATGGAAAATTTGACCTAGCCCTAAGGGGTCAAAAGTTATAGGCCAAAACCTCAAGACACCGTACTAGTAATTAAGGTATACGTAACTAACATTGAACTCGAGCTCCTGGCAGATAAACTTCTAAGTAGAATGGACGACGTGGATCATTGCCTCTTCGTAACTCGGTCAACGGAATAACATTGTTGTGGTCTAACTTCAAAACAATAATTTCGTCACAATAATCAGGCAGGTCTAATAAGTGCCATACTTTATAACGTAACTTGGATATTGAAGCAGACGGTTTGACACCAATGTATCGTAGACTATCTTCTAAGACTGAAACAATGTGCTCAAGTTTACCTAATTGCCTGATTTTTTTTTTAATTCCGCTGCCTATGGTCGCCTCCGCTCTCACGTCCGTTGCCGGGCGTTTGACTTGGATATGAGATTGAATTGTCTGACTTGGATAGGATTTTAACTATTATTATTAGGTTACTAACCTATATTTATACCTATCTTTTTAAATTCTTTTTAGGGTTCCGTAACCAAAGGGTAAAAAACGGGAACCTATTACTGAGACTTCGCTGTCCGTCTGTCTTATGCTGTAGGTATCCCATGAACCGTGATAGTTAGATTTTTGAAATTTTCACAGATGATTTATTTCTGTTGCCTCTATAACAACAAATACTAAAAAACAGAACATAATATATATTTAAGAGGGCTCCCATGTAGGTACAACAATCGTGATTTTTGCCGTTTTGGTACGGAACCCATTATGCGCGGGTCCGACTCGCACTTGGCCGGTTTTTTGTCATCACAAGACAAACTGTATTATTGCAGCTTCTATACGCTACCTCCATAACTTCTAAAGTAGGTCGGTATCTACCTAATATCCCCTATTTGGAGCCACAATGTTTGTCGGAATGAATTATATACAATTATCATTGAGATAGGATCATACTTACTGCCCAGATCAAAACGGCGAATGATGAGGAATGAAATAACATCTTTCTTGAACAGTTTGACGGGAACTTTTAGAAGTTTCGTAAGAGACATTGCCCTTGTTCAGAATAAACCGTGCCTGATCATAAAAGTGCATAATTATAGGCAGAACATTAACATTTTAATTTTTTACTACCATTCTTATTGTCAGATTGATAAATGTCGACGGAGTGACTTTCTCTATTATCCGGTATCTATGTTTTTTTCTATAGAATGCTTAAGGTATATAAACTTCATCGTTATCAATCTTTATCCAACCATAAATCTCTACTAAACTCCCCTACTGCTTATCACTGTTTTAATAACCGCGTAGTGAATATGTGGAATAAACTTCCCGAGTGTTGTGACAGTTAAATCTGTGAAGAGTTTTAAATATCGCCTCGACGAATGGTTAAGGACCAATACCTAATAATGTGAAAAATGTGAACTATGGAACAATAATTTAGCTTATTAAGAAATAAATTATAAATAAATCTCTAACAGGGAGAGACCCCCCCCCCTTTTATTTATAATTAGTACTAAAAGAAGAAAGGCCGTGGGTTCGAGTCCTGCCGATGACATCAGTTTTTGTAATTCTGCGACTGACTGCGTTAGTCACACTTACTCAAATTCAAATGAGTGAGACTAATACCCTAGAGGTCCAGGGTTCAATCCCCAGGGCAGGTCAAATATTTACGCGAAATTGGGATAGGGTTTATGATGATGATGTTAAGAGAACTCGATCACTGCAGGTAAATACTTAACTAAACATTTTCGGTACTTTAATACTGAACTATTTCGTACCTACACGAAAAAATATCTCCTTAACAAATATTGTAGATCGTACCTCCAAACAATTAATGGACTAGGGGATCGGATCGGACCTCTATTCAGGATTGGCACTTGCTCACATGTTTTAGGTGTTCAACAGGAAGGAACACCTAGGTTGGTGTGGTCTCAGACTGTAAAGTAATAGCTTCATAGGCCCAGTGCACACCGCTGGAAGCGCGGCGAAGAGCATTTTCAGACAACAATTTAATATAAACCTTAAAAACCTTGACATACGGTCAATAATTGTATATCAAGAATAAATTCGCACGCGGCACACGGAGCGTACTCAAGCTACTACAAGAGCATGCGCGCACCTACTCCAGTCGCCGCCGCGCTGCTCTGCGCCTCGCCGCGCCGCGCTAACTCTGCGCCCCGCCGCGCTACCCCGCACCCAAGCGGCGTACGCGACTGGCTGTCAGATACCCGGAGAGTTTTAAGTCTAAGTAGCTGCGCGACGCCGCGCAACGACGCGCGACGCCGCGCAACGACGCGCGACGCCGGATCGGACCTCTATTCAGGATTGGCACTTGCTCACATGTTTTAGGTGTTCAACAGGAAGGAACACCTAGGTTGGTGTGGTCTCAGACTGTAAAGTAATCTGTGGTAGGTATCTACCTATAGTCGAGGTAGTTACTGTAGGTTGCTTTAATGACTGTTCATTGAAGTAATAAATTGTGTATAGATACTAGGTATCTACCTATACCACAGAATAAAGAATAATACCTATACCTATTAGGATAGTATAGGTTTGAAAATAGAAAGAACACAAATGCCAAAATGAGTAAATTGATTTTAATAATAAACTTAACACCGTTGTTATATAACGTACTCCGTTAACTCCAAACTAAGTTACCAAGTTCTTTAATATTACTTCCTGATTTCCAGAAATAACAGCCAATCTTCAAGAATGCAGTAACTACAATTTGGTAGCCAACAGTGCGTAGATCAAGTTTTGGTTCGATGAGATCTCCCAGTTCTTGATATCCGGGTTGTATTTTATACCATATATGTACGTAGGTAGGTACGCTGGGCGCCACTGGAAATACCTCCTGCGTGTGAATCAGAGACGCCCGGCAATAGACGTTAGAGCGGCCGCGGAATTAAAAAAAAAATGTAGGTAGGTAATGTCTGAAATCTGTCCCTACACTGCACTGCAACACTGTGCACTCTTAATGTTAATGGTTTATATACGCAGAGTACGCACGGTACCTACCTACTTAGGTGACTGAATGTTTTTCCAACTAATATTACGTACTAACACGAAAGTTTGTAGATATGGATGTTTGTTTAGAGGTAATTATAATATATTATCTGTTTATATACCTACATAGTACCTACCTTGAAGTACCTACTAGACCAAACATAGTACTCGTACCAAGGACGTTTTACATATCTACCATACCATAGTAGGTAAGCACCTACTTTTATCGCTTCTGATATACTTAAACGTTATCTTTTAGTCTGTGATGAGGACAACGAAGGAAAAGAAAATATAAAAATTGCGGATATCAATACATATAATAAAATTGTAAGTGGTTGATGTCTGTACACCGAAGATATAATAGAGAAACTGTTGTAGGGGGGCTTTTTGAACGCAATAGTACCCAAAACAATGGTTTTTAGAATTTTTGTCTGTTTGTCTGTGTGTCTGTTTGTCTGAATGTTTGAACACGCTAATCTCAGAAACGGCTTAACCGATTTGAACGCGGTTTTTAGTAATGCGTTGTGGTTTATTCAACTTAACATTTAAGGTTTGTTTCATTTCAATCGGTTCATAAATAAAAAAGTTATGTCGATCTAAAGTACCACGCAGGCGGAGCTGCGGGCAATAGCTATACATAATAAATCAGTAACTGGTGATCAAGAAAACTAACACGCAGGCGAAGCTGCAGGCAACAGCTAGTAAATAAATATATTTAGTGACAAAGGCATATATTGCACAAAAACACATATACTTTTCCACTGTTATAATTTTACTTTCACTGACCGGTTTCACCTCACGGCATCATCAGAGATTTATACAAAATATTATTTACTTTTACTTTTACTTAAAAATATCGTACTACATATTCATACTGACATTTTTTAGTAAAATTATAACAGTGGAAAAGTATATGTGTGTTTTTGTGCAATATGTGTAGCAGATTCCACCAAGTGCCGTCAATCGACAGTATAAATAGTGTGACAAAGGCATCTCCAGCGCTTTCCGTATAGGTGGGGTAATTATAATAAAACTTGCTTTATTTCGTTAACTTATTTATTCACGACGTTTCTTTTAACTTATGTGCTTGTAGAGCGAACAGGAAATGCTGGTATTCGCAGAAACTCCACTTTTTAGTTAATGGATTATAAAAGACACCATATATTGCCTCCACATAACAATTGTCTGGAACAATATTTAAGACTATAGTTTTGTTTTTTATTATTATTAATTACAATAGTTAGTTAAGTAGTTGGTTCAGCTACCTACTTTATTACATTAGGTATGAACCTGTAAAAGTAGTTTTATCTACTCTCATGTCAAACAATTAGAATTATGGTACATGATACAGTTTTTTTATGAGATTATCTGCAAATCTGTATACCCCTCTTCATAACGAAGGATATAAACGAGCCTTGGCGAGTTTCTTCTACGCGTATTCTAATACCTAGTTAGCTTCATAGGCCCAGCGCACACCGCTGGAAGCGCGGCGAAGAGCAATTTCAGACAACAATTTAATATAAACCTTAAAAACCTTGACATACGGTCAATAATTGTATATCAAGAATAAATTCGCACGCGGCACACGGAGCGTACTCAAGCTACTACAAGAGCATGCGCGCACCTACTCCAGTCGCCGCCGCGCTGCTCTGCGCCTCGCCGCGCCGCGCTAACTCTGCGCCCCGCCGCGCTACCCCGCACCCAAGCGGCGTACGCGACTGGCTGTCAGATACCCGGAGAGTTTTAAGTCTAAGTAGCTGCGCGACGCCGCGCAACGACGCGCGACGCCGCGCATCGCCGCGCGTCTCTCCACTCAACGGCTCTTGACGCCGCCTGAACCCGCCCGCGCGTTTCAAGGAAATGCGCTTCGCCGCGCTTCCAGCGGTGTGCGCTGGGCCTTACACTACTTTATTTAATCTCATCCGTACAAACATAATCTTGAATAAGTTACAATATAGCGGCAATCACAACAAGGCGGTATGACCGACAGACTTTAGCCTGTTATTGCTAGTAGACTGTACTGTTATGATTAAAAAGTTACTATATGACACAGATTTGCAGAAAATCTGTGTTATAAAATAACGTTTAATTTTTAACAGTACTGGTGTCATAATCATAGGCTTTATTATATGTCAACTTTTGAAATCATTATTCCACACACGCAATGTAACGACCCCAAAGGTCACCCCGGTATTCAAATTCACATTTCTATTTCTTGTTTTTTTCATTAACTCTCTAACGGCAGGATCAATTTCGATAAAATTGATATTGGCCACTATTTATCTCAGTTTCACTTGATATTTAACACAGGCTATGCTAGTTCATGACATTAAGATATTGTGTACCTATATTTTTGAGTCAAGAGTTAAAAAACAAGCATACTTACTTTTTTCTAACATAAATGTAAGTTCATTTGGTGTTACAAATTTTTCATAATCGTGGGTACCATCTGGGACCAACTTCAATATTTTTTCAGCAATAAATATACCAAATATTTGTGATAATCTTGTCCTATTAGGTGTAGTAAAGAACAGTCTACCACCAGGCTTGACTGCCGCTACACACGATTTTACAAATAACTCTGGGTTATTCACATGTTCTATAACTTCTGACGCCACAACACAGTTATATTCGTCTGTGTATTTTTTTATATGCTCCTAGAAAAAACGAGAAAAATAATCAATACAAAACAAGTTAAAAATATGGCAAAAACTTGCCATATAGATTATACTTTTCAAAAGTTTTTCTTAAAATCTAAAAAATGTCACGACATGAAGTTCAACAAAAAAAAAAAAAACTTCAATATCACTTTAGAGGTCTTTGACCATGCTGAGTTGATTGCAGCTGGTCTTGAGTCTCTAACTATTACCCTTCTCGATTTGACCTCGTTTTGACCTTGACCTTGAGATCAGAGGTCAAAGGTCAAGAATATTTTAGAGGTCTTGGACCATGCTGAGTATTACCGTTTGCGAGTTGAAAGTTGTTTACGGACGGACGGACGGACATTACTGTTGTATAAGAGATTTTCGTTTCGAAAACTCTAAAAACGTTGGTCTATAATAGTCGATTTGAAACATTTCAAAAGTGATCAAATTCGTTACAACCATGTCACGGGATTTTTTTAAATCAAATGTCCGTCCGTCCGTATGTCCTCAGCTTTCCGTGTATAAATATGTATTCTTACCACGCCAAGTGCTAACATAAACATTTTTTAGGGTACGTACCCTACACATAAGTGAGGATGAGTTTTTTTCTTGCGTCTACTACACCATCGTGCAGGGTATCATTAGATAGGTATTTTAAAAGGTTGCTAAGACAATTTTTTTTTTCAGATGGCAATAGAAATAGAAAAATAAAAAGTAAATGAATTACCTCTATCATTGTGTGTATGTATGTGGGTTTATAATTAGCTATCTTAGGATCAATACTCTTATGTTCTTCAGCAACTTTAATAAGATCAGCACACGTATCGATACCAGTAACAGTAGCACCGAGCCTTGCTAAAGCCTGAAAATATTACAACAATTGTAACATGATGAATGTAACCAATAATCGTATCACATTTAGTTGAAATATCTTATAATTTTTATTGTAATCTGTTAAGGGTTATGATTTGACGCGATAACGATTTCTACGCGGTCGAAGCCGCGGGGGACCGCAAGTATAAAATAAATAAATTAAATAATATTAATAAAACAATGTTAATTAATTTGAAGGAATGTTTATTGTGTACATATTTAGAAGAAGTCGTTTTTGCGTAAAATCATAACCCTCCTTTTGCGCAGTCGGTTAAAAATTTGCCTAGGTCCTTCCCAGGGCCTCGTACTATCTCTATACCAAATTTCATCTCAATCGCTCCAGCCGTTTAGGCGTGAAAGCGTGACAGACAGACAGTTACTTTCACATTTATAATATTAGTAGGGATTAGTGTTTATCAACGTTAACATACAATATAATTACTCCTCCAGACTAATAACAATGACACTCATAAGTAACATTGCAAAGGTGACGATGCAAAGTGATGCCTTTGATTTGTAAACTGTTAGCACGTAGTTTAGATTTAATGGTTATTTTATTTACCTACCAATAGACTACTAAAATCTGACATATAAAAATCTAAAGCATTTTACGCCATTTAATTACCACCCGCCAACCAGACATCAGTTTGGCTGACGAATTTGTTTTTCGTTTCATATCGTATTGGTAATACTACAAAATATTTTTGCTTAGCTAATAAATACTACTAAAACACTATAAAATAATAGAGCATGTTTCATTTGATTTCATGACTTCCCACCCGCCATTCTGACGAACACAAGTTTTCTCAGAGCATGTGCTCTACACAGATAAGCACAATCAGTTAGTATGGAATGTCGGTAGTGATTGGGCACATGCTCTGAGAATTTTCAGCTTTTAAATCATGACTTATGTCTGGCAGTCCCAGGGTCGCAGTCTGGCAGGTGGTTGCAACTGTGCCAGGTGTCTAGGATTTGGTGACATGATTTCTATTGTAATTCCGGAGAAAATATCAAAACTCATACTTTATAAAATGAGGTATGTCAATCAAAGGCTCTTGGTAGAGAACCTTAATAGTAAATTATGTCATTACTTTAAAATTGTGTTTTGGGACAGACCTCTGATAGGATGCCACCTCCACAGCCAACATCAAGGATCTTAATACCTTTAAGGGGTAATAGATTTCTATCTTCATTTGAACATTGGATTAAACCATCTCTTATAAATGGGACTCTGAAATAAATTTATTTAGATTATAAAAAACTCCATTATTATGACATCACACCTATATCCTGTTGGGGTAGGCAGAGGTACATATAAAATTCACATAGTGAATACATTTAGTTTTTCCACAGACTCCCAAAAAAGTAGAAGGTTCTTAATTCAACTGTATGTTTTTTTTTAAATAAAATGTATGGATAAGGTTACTTAAAACACCACACCCATAAACACTCATAAAATAATGCCTGTTTTAGTTGGCCTTTAAAATTTCAACAAACATTTGATTAATATTAGTTTATTTTAAATGTGAAACACCTTTGTTAAGACCACCAACATTTGTTAAGGATCTCCCCTCAACTAGAAATTTGGAACCCATATACCCTTCTGTGGTTGAAATTTAAAGGGAGTTACTGGGAAATAAACATAATAGGTATGTAAAAACTTTAAAATATTACCTTATCGTGTTATATGTGTGTAGTAGTTGCATGCTACCTCTAGGATTCCACCATTCAGCCATTTCTTTGGAAAAGAAGTTTATACTGGATGTATCTATGGTACTAGATTGTGATTGTTTTTCAGTTTTTTGCTGAATTTCACGACACGAATTCCAATAAAGCCATTTCGAGGCTGTATATGTGATACTAAAAATACATAATTTCATTTTATTCTTCTAATTACATTCACCTGTAAATAATAGAAATATAGGAACAAATGATATCACAAACCCGGCTTTTTCACGAAGACTTTTGCTTAATTTCCAAGAAATCATGTTTCTGATAATAGATATTTATGATAGCTTTTAATTAGCGACGTGCTAACAAGCCGAACCAAGTTAGGATTCGTTTTATATATCGCCAATAATAGTTTTATATTCGGTACATACATATGTACATATTATGTATTATATTTTTGTATTCATTTTTTGGCACCACAAGAGACACTAGTGACAGTCGTGACAGATGACAGAACTGACAGAAATTACAGATTGATTTAGGAATTTTATGGTTTGGTTTCAAGACCTTTTTTTTGATCACTTTGACCCAGTGGTGTGCGTTCGCGCAGCGGAATGTTGTTGAATTTAAAGATTTTAATTATGCAGATATTTAGTGTATGACGTCGTGTAATTGTGTATGGTAAAAAAAAATTTGTGCATGCAGCCATTGTGGAGAAATTCGCCAAAAACTGATTCCGCTGGGCGAACGTTTTCCTCGCGGAACTTTTTTTAAACATGGACTTAGAAGAAAAAAAGTGTGTCCAAAAATTTGTGTGTAATTGTGTATGTATGAATAAAATTAGTGCATGCATAAAATTCAGAGAAATTTAAGTTTCCGCTCCGCGAACGTTTGTCCATTTGCTAGTTTTCATATAAAGCGCTTATATAGAGAGCTGTAGATTTTTGCATACGTTGTTTTGAATTTGTTTATATTTGTTTAAAAATCAAATTTAGAAAAAATCGTAGGGTTTAAAAGATAAAAATATAAACGTAAAATACGCTTATTAGGTCTTAGTTCGTAAACTATGCACTTTGGGGTCTAGTTTTTCACGTTTATACAAACCTTCTAAGTGTCTGCAACATCTTGCCAAGTATCAAAGATGTTCCGTTAGTAATTAATGAGTTATAGGACAATTTACCATGAATAGACCACTGTTTACAAAGTAGTCAACTATCATGACGTTTTAAAGGAATTGCATAGTAAAATGTATTCCAATAATTAGTGTATTAATTCAACTACTCACGTGCAAAATTTCATCTCATTAAACTCAGTAATTAAAGAGAAACAATTAAAATACTGACAAAGCAGCGAAAACCTACATAACCCGACCAAGTTCGGATGGCTACAAAAAAGCGGCCGTGCAATATATTTAGGTAACATTCTAAAATTTACAGTATAATACCCGGTATTGAATTGGTACAGGTGAAAACACAATTGTTGTTTGGATATAATTTATAGGTAATTGTTCATTGTGTCATGTTGAGGTTATTTTCTGTATTTGCTATTCATTTAAGAATATTTTCTTGAAAATACCTTTTTTATACCAATATTTTAGTTTATAACACTTTTTAAATGTTGATTTATTTTTAGGTATATAAGGCAGACTCTCAAAACTAAACAACTGAATAGTCTAGTTATGTGATCTGTGTTATTTTTTATTGAAGTTCGAAATATTATACTTACCCTCATATTCATAATCGTTTATTAAACCTATTTTAGTTAAAACACATTTTAAGTCTATTGCTTTCTCTAACCAATGACATGAAAATTACAATGACAGAGTATGTTTAGCAAGCGTTTGTTAACGTTAAGTTTTTATGAACAAGGGACTAGTCATGACAAGAGCCTCAGCTGCGCTCCTGATACACTCAAAATACACGCGCCTGTGCGCGCACATGAGTTGTATGCAAAGTTCTGCCTTTACTGGCTCGCGCGTATTTTGAGCGCCCCGGGCACGCTTATCATGACTAGTCCCTAAGAGGGTTAGAAATTTTTAGGTTATTTTCTGTATTTGCATTCATTCATTCATTCATATGTATATTCACGGCTGTTGTTCCAGTGACATTGACCATTGACCATTTCTGTGACACCCACATTTCGCCAATTTTTGGGTTTCTACGTAACAGGTGGCGAGAAATAAATAATAAATACATAATTATTATTTGTAATTAAAGATATTTTTGTTTAATTAGAAAAGTACTTGTTAATTGAAGATTTACTTTTATCGTAGATAGTGGCGTTATTATTAAAAAAATATTTTTCAATAAAGAAATGCAATTGTTTTAATTTTTCCTAACGCTTGTGTACGCAACTGTACCATATTAATAAATACTATACTGGAAGGTTAAGAACGTTACTTAGATATATGGCACGGCCGCTTTTTTGTAGTCATCCGAACTTGGTCGGGTTATGTAGGTTTTCGCTGCTTTGTCAGTATTTTAATTGTTTCTCTTTAATTACTGAATTTAATGAGATGAAATTTTGCATGTGAGTAGTTGAATTAATACACTAATTATTGGAATATATTTTACTATGCAATTCCTTTAAAACGTCATGATAGTTGACTGCTTTGTAAACAGTGGTCTATTCATGGTAAATTGTCCTATAACTCATTAATTACTAACGGAACATCATTGATACTTGGCAAGATGTTGCAGACACTTAGAAGGTTTGTATAAACGTGAAAAACTAGACCCCAAAGTGCATAGTTTACGAACTAAGACCTAATAAGCGTATTTTACGTTTATATTTTTATCTTTTAAACCCTACAATTTTTTCTAAATCTGATTGTTAAACAAATATAAACAAATTCAAAACAACGTATGTAAAAATCTACAGCTCTCTATATAAGCGCTTTATATGAAAACTAGCAAATGGCCAAACGTTCGCGTAGCGGAAACTTAAATTTCTCCGAAGTTTATGCATGCACTAATTTTATTCATACATACACAATTACACACAAATACACACAAATTTTTGGACACATTTTTTTTCTTCTAAGTCCATGGATTAAAAACAGTTCCACCAGGACAACGTTCGCCCAGCGGAATCAGTTTTTGGCGAATTTCTCCACAATGGCTGCATGCACAAATTTTTTTTTACCATACACAATTACACGACGTCATACACTAAATATCTGCATAATTAAAATCTTTAAATTCAACAACATTCCGCTGCGCCAACGCACACGACCCAGAGACTTAGAATCCGGCTCGGTCGCTTTGCTGGAAATACATTTTATTTCTATGATCGGTTACACATTAGTAGTAAGTCGGCTTGAAGCACTCCAAAATTCGCGAGGCAATTGCGTTCGCTTGAAGAAAATATATTATAATATAGGTGATCTTTCCCTAGCTTGAAGCAACTGAAGGCTGAAGTAGGTACTCTTTGAGTAGTGGTTTCTCTAATCAAAGGAAGTACTGAAGTTACTATGTTAATGTCATTACGATATATAAGTTTTTATCTATGCTTTTTTACTGCAGTACTCTTACATAGTATTCTCTTTGGTATAAAAAATATTTTATTGATTTCAACTTTAATAACCAGAAGTAGAGATTTTTTGCCAGTTACAAGTTATTCTTTTTACGCAATGAGTAAGGGAAAAAATGATATAAACCTGACTTTGGGACAGAGCACATTCAATCTCGCTTTTGTGGTAGAACTTCTTGAAATTGATGTATTTCATGATTGTAACGAAGGGTGGTTGGATTTAGGATCTGGGCCTGTCCAAGGAATTAAACTAAAATATCAGCTGGCATCTGGAATCACTTATGAGTGCGACATTATGATTTGGCCGCATGCTGCTAAGGTACGAGTAATGGAACTAAATCCTATTTGTATCTTTTGGATTAGTCCCGGTCGCACTAGATGCTATAGCCTAAGGGGCCCTGAGTAAATATGGTATACCTACATAGTTACGAGCGTATTCATTTGCAATAAGAATTAAAATATAGATAATCAAAGGGTACCTACATAACCGTGTAATGTAGGTACCTAAAATATTTTCAATGCCTATCTACAAATTATAGTTTAAAAAATCCTCCGTGTCATTGCCCACTGGGAAGGTTCCCAGAATGCTGACTGCCTTGCCACGTTGGATGGTGATACTTGGTATTCTTTGGGCCAGAGAATAGCCAGCGTTCTGGTCCAAAGAAGCATCGATTAGGCGTTTAGCAATGTCTCTATAAAGACGGCGAGAGCGCTAGGACCCTGTCTATTACCTGTCTACATAGGTAGGTACCAACACACGTGACCACGTTAGGTACTTTATACAGGACATTGGGAATTATTGGAAGTTGCCAATTTAAGTAGCGGTAGCGGCTTAGCTGGGTTATTTCAGCACCTGCAGAGCATACAAGCAAGAACAATTCTTATTGCGAATAGAAACTAAATTTACAAATCATTGGGTTTGATCGTTTGTTCTGAGATGGATGAATAAGATCATAATCATATTCGGTTGTTGTAGATTTGGTGTGGAGTAAACAGCGGTTGGGTAAGGACATGGTACTTTTTGCAAAGAAGATGGCTTGCATTTTCAATACGCCACTCATTCCCTGTAAGAGTGGTAGACTACCGGTTTTTCACAGCTACAGTTACACCTATCTTTGGTCTTGGATCTCTTGGTAGCAAGTAATGTTGTTTATAATTTAAGTATCTAGGTATTATGTACTGTACACAGGGCCGAGCCGACCCCTGGCAGCGCCTGTGTGCGAACCCTATGAAGCGCCTTTTTTTTACGAATCTTCATGTTTCAATGTTTTTTTTTTATGAATTTGTAAAACCATTTCGCATGCCAATTACTGCGAAAAATAAAAAGCTAATTGGTTTAAGGGACCAAAACATCTTCAGGGCCCCATCGACCTCACCTGCTAGCGGCACACTTGCTGATCAACGGACGAGGCAACGTGAATTCACGGTATACTGCGGTATACATAATACCAGGTGGTACATCAGTGTTGGTCCAGATGGTATAAAGCCCCCCAAGTAACCCAGCCTAGGTTGGGTTGTGTTGGGGGTTCAGATTCTACACTGCCGGGCCCGGGGCGATGTATGTGTGGTGCAGCAGGCATGGCACCAGTGGCGCAGTGCAGTCAAGTGTGGGTCGACCCGCCCTGGCCAGGAAGACCCTTAGAAACTTTGGTGCCGCTGGCCGCCCGCCTAACCTAACGTATAACACAGGGCCCCAAATGGGACCAACCACCCCCAGAAGGCTGCCCCACTAGGTCGAGGATAATCCTGATGTGTGTCGCCGTGCCGCGTTGATACGGCCCCTGCCACAGAAGTTCAATCAAACGACAGAAAACAATTAATATCACTTTAATAGCAGGAACCTAGTTTTATACAATAAGAGTAGCTAAAAGTGTGTCGGTCGGATGGGACCACATATATTGTTAACGGAAGTGCCCGGTGCACTTAACTTGTGGGTCCACGGCGACGGCGGTCGGCCGGCGGGATCCGCTGGTGTCCTCCAATCGATCTTGTTCGGTAACAGGCCGAGATGCTCCGGGTGAAGGCCACGGAGCGACGGCGCAGCTTCAGGCTGCCCAGTAGTCGTAGATTTCCGCAATATGGCTTATCTAAGCCCCAAGGTAGCTCCCGTATTTCCGGGAGTTCTATTTATTGCACCACTAATGTAAAACAAAACTAACAATCAATAATGTTTTTCGGTTTTACTTGGTTACTTAACGTTTCTGTTATTTTTACAGGATTTAATTTATTACTTCGTCCGCGCTGTCCGGCGGCTGCGAGTGGTCTAGTCCCAATACTATTCAAATGTTTTCTTTTCTTCCTTAGACGTTGTGCACTCCTTATAATACTTCGGTCTGGCAATTAAAACCTAATGACCCCGCCTACACGTGCATAGTGATGCGATCGTACTATCGAGGCGGCCTCCCATTGGTCAAACCACGCGGTTCTTATCGCTCCGATCTTACGAGGCGCCAAGACAATGGGCTTAGGAATTTCTTGCGAAACAAACAAGTTCTAACGCTTTCTGGAAGTTTCCATACTAGGGATGTGACTCAACGCAAACCATGCCTCTTCGAGGCATTCACACCGTAACAGTACCCGACGAACTGGGAGAAGGATTTTAACTGGGGGAACCAGTAAAATCCGCCTATCAACTGCGAAACTTCCTGAAGCAACAGACGCAAGTCCCCATTCATACAACCTTTCATACTCCATGCACGCTACCTTATATACTACCTACCACTCAACGTCTTCCTCCCGCGGAGGCAGGAAGACGAGTCTTACATACCCTGTCCGGCCCTATCTATCACGATGGGACGTACAACCTGCGCGTTGTGATGTTAAATTAGGCCCCAGCCTACTTCGACGGCACGTCCTGCCCAACTGAAATTAAACGACTGGGCAACAGAGTCACTAACCGCTCTGACGTGCTTCGGGACCCAGGGAGCACATGAGGCTCCTCTAGATACAGGGAAACTTCTCATAAGGAAGCTTCCCAAAACACAGTGAAGGCTTATTTTTACCCCCGGCCGTTAATACAGCGCAGACTAGACGTTCTTCCTGTTACCTGCGGTTGCCCTGGAGTGTTGTATTCAAAATGATCAGACTGTATTTCCTAACCACACTAAACTTAATATATATTTCTAATACTTAAACTACATAAATATGATATAGGCACAAGGTGGTCCGTGCCTCAGGGTGGAACCCTGTGTGCGTGTTGGTCTGGTTCATCAACCCTAACGACCGCATAACAGCGATAGATGAAGATGGTGGTCTACAACCCAGCTCGAGTTCTGCACAGAAACTCTACCACATGTATATATAAAATGATGAAATCTAAATGCATCCAAATATATGAAGTGTGCCTCAATCCACCCATTTGTGGGTCCACAGGAAAACCAATCCAAACGTAGCTCCTAGCAAAAACATAAGGCATCGGATTAAAACTACGGGGGCCCTGGCCACAATAAATGGGATGAAGCAAAAACTAAACATATGGAACAACGTAACCATCAGGACGCTGCTCCACCAACAAGCTAAAAGTTGTCGATAATATAAAAAAAGAATGTCAATAATAAGTCACTAAGTCCAAATTAAATTACTTAGTCAAAAAAAAAAAATTTTACAATAAGCTAATTCCAAAAGAAAGTCGTCTCGAAGTCCTACACGTGCTAATTCCCACCATGTCCGCTAAAGTAAAACGAATCCTATAATACGAATATAATACTATGAAAACGCTTCCGTCTCCTATTATAACACCCGTTCGAGGGCTACCCGTTCCGTAACCTAAAGTTCGCGTTCCGGCCTGATATGGAGCGACTCACGAGTCTCGTTAGTCTGTTAACTCCATATAGGGATAACATACCACTTGACCCGTGGCCGCTCGCATCTGTGTGCACCCCGAACGGCAGATTAAGATTAGGGCACGCTAATATTGGTGCCTTTATTAGACTTGGTTATTTGGGTTTTCGCGCCGCGTGGACTAAACCGAGAGATTTTAACCCTATATGTATATATTTATGTCAGACCTACGTTCAACAAGATTACTAATAATAATACGAGTGCTGAAGATCTTTACCACAAAATAAAATTACAATCGCGTAATTATTTAAATAGCAACCGTTTCGGTATGCTAGTATTAGGTCAAAACAATTTTTAAATTTATAATTATAACAAATGTCGAGAAAAAAAATTAAAAATTTACAATTTGTAATACCCATGTGGGTAGCTAAAATTTAAAAAAAAATATACAGCGACCGTTGAGTCTGCTGGAATTTACATACAAAATCAACATGAAAATAAAATTGTGAACAAAATGGAGGACACACACAAGATTGTGCGTCTACCCTTGTGCCTTATAAAAATTTTGAAAAAATATAGATAGAAAGAAAAGAAAAGAAAAAGAAAAGAATGTGGGTCCTTAAATAGGGCCCAAGGTTTTTAGTGGGCTCTTACCACCTGCCTAACCTTAGAGAAATTGAGAGGCAACTGGATGACTTCGATGTTTTTCTTTTGCTCCCGACCCAGTTCAGGAGGAAGGCACAAAAGTAGACACACTTACACACATAAAATAGCGCATCCGCTCACAGATATATATTTGTGATCCTACCTACGACACACTTTATTTTTAGTTCGGGCGCCAGTGATACGGCCCCTGCCACAGAAGTTCAATCAAACGACAGAAAACAATTAATATCACTTTCATAGCAGGTACCTAGTTTTATACAATAAGAGTAGCTAAAAGTGTGTCGGTCGGATGGGACCACATATATTGTTAACGGAAGTGCCCGGTGCACTTAACTTGAGGGTCCACGGCGACGGCGGTCGGCCGGCGGGATCCGCTGGTGTCCTCCAATCGATCTTGTTCGGTAACAGGCCGAGATGCTCCGGGTGAAGGCCACGGAGCGACGGCGCAGCTTCAGGCTGCCCAGTAGTCGTAGATTTCCGCAATATGGCTTATCTAAGCCCCAAGGTAGCTCCCGTATTTCCGGGAGTTCTATTTATTGCACCACTAATGTAAAACAAAACTAACAATCAATAATGTTTTTCGGTTTTACTTGGTTACTTAACGTTTCTGTTATTTTTACAGGATTTAATTTATTACTTCGTCCGCGCTGTCCGGCGGCTGCGAGTGGTCTAGTCCCAATACTATTCAAATGTTTTCTTTTCTTCCTTAGACGTTGTGCACTCCTTATAATACTTCGGTCTGGCAATTAAAACCTAATGACCCCGCCTACACGTGCATAGTGATGCGATCGTACTATCGAGGCGGCCTCCCATTGGTCAAACCACGCGGTTCTTATTGCTCCGATCTTACGAGGCGCCAAGACAATGGGCTTAGGAATTTCTTGCGAAACAAACAAGTTCTAACGCTTTCTGGAAGTTTCCATACTAGGGATGTGACTCAACGCAAACGATGCCTCTTCGAGGCATTCACACCGTAACAGCATGCCGGTGGTGACCGGTGCGGGCCTGGTGACCACGCATCAGGGGGGTTTTGGAACCCTTTCGTCTGGTGGGTCGACTCCCATCTAACCACACGGTTCTAGACGAAGCTAATCTCTGCGTCTTGTCACTTACTACTGCAGTAGATGTCGGTATACGGGTTCACACGGATACCAGATAGGTGAGATCAGGCGCCCACTTTGCTAGATCTACTGCAGCTGGTGAGTCGCCCAGCCCAGTACAGTGTGTTGGTAGGCGCCCCACTGGTTAGCTCCGACCACTGTGTCGTCCACGCTGGCTGCCGGTGCCACCTCCTGCACTTGTTGTGCAAATGATTCTTAGGAAGTACATGGTAGAGTAGAGTCGTAAAATATTAATTACTTCTTTTAATTGTATTTTTACCACGGTCTTCTTCTAGTTTTGAAGACGTAAAACAGTCCAGTACCTAACACAATATGTACATATATTGTTTTTAGTGTGTACCTAATAGACTATTAACTTTTAATTAAGCTATCGCGTTACATAATCTATTATAATATTCGACGGGAATTAGCACGTATCATACTTATATATATGCACAGGTAGGTAGGTATTACCTAAATACCTTTTGTGCCTGACGTTTCAATCAGGTAACCAAGGCCGGTATAACCGGTAAGATTCGTGTTAGTTCCCTCAAAATATACTAACATACTAGATTAATATTTTAATTTTTCAACAGACTTTTTTGGAAGCCGGTTGAGGTTCTTAATTCGACTGTATTACAACAATTATTTTGGCTCTCTCGTTCGTTAAAATCGAGAATACCCGTTTTTTTTTATAATTCCGCGGCCCGAGGCCACGGCCGCTCTGACGTCTGTTGCCGGGCGTCTCTGGTTACACGCAGCAGGTATTTCCAGTGGCGCCCGGCGGACGGGGGAATACCCGTGGCTCCTCTGGGCTTGCGTCGCGTCGCACATACCGCATCGGGTTGCGTTCATAAACAAACTCACGGCGGGCGTGCCTTGATGAAATTGATCGGCGCAGTTCTTTTGATCGTAGGTAGGTACCTAATCAATGTAAACTAAAGCCCAGCTGGAAACAACCATCGTGAATATTATCTTGGGAGCCTTGCAAGACATGTTGCGGTTACTTACTTTTCGATAGGTACCTACTCTACTAAATAGAATACGTCGTCCAAAATAATTTCGGTGGCGGCGCGGGCGCCCCCATCGTCTTGGCGCCTGTGTGCGCCGCACACTTCGCACACAGGGGCGGCTCGGCCCTGACTGTACATTATAATATAATTGTAAAGGTAAGGCTATAATCAAGGCCGAATTTGCGTTAGGTACCTACGCGGACGCTCACTTGGGCTCGAATCAAAAATGGTTCGCTGCCGGTCGCGTCGTCGTCCTGTACATAAGTACTTACCTACTAAGTATGACGTAGCACTTTGACACGGGACTAATATTGCTTTAGACTTAGAGCAAAGGACACGATGGGTAATGCAAATTATTGCGGTTGGTAATAAAATCAAGGCCTGCTGTTTTGACATATTTAATATCGCATCGTTTGTAATTAAAATGTAGGGAACCACTCCTAATCTTTATCTCACGTTAACATTGCCTTTCTTAATCTACTGAAATAAAAAGAAAATCTATTGAAAGAAATGCCCTTATGGCCATCACTCAACATCCTCTATGACGTTCGTTTGTTGTGTACCTACCTACCTACCTACTTACGCTTCCTATATTCAACACATACATTATGTAGGTACTTTTGAAATCCTGAACTTAAAGAGTCCCTTTGGTAGTAATCAAGTATACCTATGTACTGAGTACGCATGACGGTATAGTGTAAATATGACGATACGGCGTAAGTCTGCAAATGTGCTGAGATTGTCGTCGCTCATGCATGTTAAATTTCTCATTAAACATTAAAATGTAAAACTTAGTCGTTGAATATACAAAAGGATTTTGTGCAAAATTAAATACAATGAAGGGAAGGCTTAACACTTACGTAAGGCAGATATTTTAGCATGATAGCAAAGTTTTCTTGTATTTACCTACCTAGGTATGCCTAAAATATTGTACCTGTTGAACCTTTGTAGTACAAACTTAGTAGTGCGTGGGTCTGAGTCCGACTGGCCGTAAAATGATTGCGTTTTCAGTGCTAAATCTGATAAACCGACGGAGGTTTACTTGCCCAAACTCTCTTTTGGTGATCGCCGACAATTTGCTGCGGTGTGCCCCAAAGACGTTGAAGTCCACATTTTAAAATTCATGACGGATTTTATATGGAATTTGGTAGAGACGTTCATACCGGGTTCATATTGTGACGGACCATTAGATACTCCACAACTCGTAACAGGTAGGTCCACCATACATTGAGAGGTCGATTGGATCAGATAAAACTGCAGCAGTTCGGCATCAATTTTAGTCTCTCCGGCCGACTCTTGCGATTTTGACTTTCAGCAAAGAATATTTACATAGTACATTATAGTGTTATTTAAGTTTGAGTTGAGTCACACCCACATTTCACCAGTCATTGTTGGTCACACGAGTGGGTGAGTCTATTGCCGCGGCCGGGCATTTTGGCTATTTTCTCCAGAGTCTCGTCCGTCCGTCAGCAGTGCAAGCGAGGATGACTTTGGCTATGGAGATGTCGATAAGGCCGCGAAGCACCGATTTTTGGAAACTATTACAAAATAGCCTTCTACGATTTTCAGTAGTAACTGAAATCAAAGTGCTGCTTACTCGTTGAAAAGCGTGGAATTCCGTCGTCAATATAATTTTATGCAAGGACCAGTGTTAGAGCTCAGTGAGCGAGTTTGCAGACGTCTTGTGTATAGAAGTACACACATGTTGATGTTTTAGATAAAAGACAGCAGGACGCTGTACTGCAATACGTAGAAGAAACAATCCTGAATACTCCTCCGCCTAAAGAGCCAGAAATCAAGATCCGACCCAAATCTGAGCAAAAAGAAAAAGACAAAGATAAGAAAAAAGCAACAGAAACGGTCAAATTTGAAATCTTCCTTTCAGGGGATACAATAGTTTCAGGTATCTTAGCATACCTACATTACTAATCTTCTTTAGCTTTTCTTCGGTAGCTGTAACTGTACATACATGTAAAAGATTTAAACGTAACAACATAGCTTAAATCTTTTACACTCCATCTTTATGTACCCACCAAGCAGATCTACCAGTGGGTCTCTGAAAATTGATATGTTTCCAAAGACCCACTAGTGGGTATTCTGAGGTTTTATCATCTTCGAAGACCCACTAATGACTCTGAATACCAACCAAGCAGACTTCCGGTGTGTCTCTAAGCCCTATTATGTCGTCAGCTGTTGGGTTCTCTGAGATTTTGTTATCTACGAAGACCCGCTCCTCCTTTCTTTTTCAAAGCTCACTAAGCAAATTTTTTTAACCACTCAACTGAATTTAATCCTGTTTTCACTGTAGATAAATTGATTGCCATGAAGTCATGAATAAAGGCCAGGTTAAAACTACTCGTAACCGGCGAGCATGTTTGGAGACACTAATGAAAGTTGAGAAGGCGAAAGAAGTGTTCCCTTCCTACCTGAATTAACTTTACTCCGCTTATTTTAGGAACAGGCAGAATAGTGCGGTTCAGAACGATTGGCGATAGACCACCAGAGCTTGGTAAAATTATGGTTCTGATTTCAAGCTGTAACTTGCCAGCGCATGATGATCACCCAGTTGTATTTGTGAATTGTGGTAGCCTTACAGATATACCTGTGGAGGAATTGAAAAAACATAAGTATGCGTACTCATTATTATGTTTAAGTCTTGTACACATTACATTATATTTTGTAGTTGTGGTTTTCCGAGAACGTAAAGTCATAAGTCTGTCTATCTTAGTCAAGAGTGACTATGAATGTTCTTTTAAGTTCCAGACTAAGTTTGTGCATCGGCTAATTTCCACTAAGTGTCCGTAGGCAGGTGGCTACGGCCATGGCCACCTTGCGTTTTGTATGATGTATCGAGTTTTAGTATAAAACGCTTGCTCAGATCAGACATCAGAGAATACTGATTTATTCCATGATCTGCATTCGATGATGTGAAACTACTGACTTGAAGTACAAGCAACACAAGCGCTGAAGGGGTTTACGTAAATGCTGGTCTATGGAAAATTACCGACCACATAGTGACGACATGTAGGTAGAGCTAGATTACCAATTAGCGTAATAATATTGCATCGGTGATTTGATTAATTACGCATTATGATTAGATAATTAGTAAGTATTGTTTCCGATGTTTTGCGATGCATATTATTTTAAGCATCCCAACTTAATATGGAAGATAGTATCTTCGCTAGCAAGTAATGCTCGCGAAGGAAGATGCCGAGAGGGTAAGGGAGAGTACCCTCCCTCCTGAGTTCCGAAGTCTAGGCACGAGCAGTCCGCAGACTTATCAACGCCCAAGTCTACCGGCCTCCACGATCGGAGCTTAAGGACCAGGCTGGTAGGTTTTCCACCACCCTTACAGAGACGGGCGTGCCAAAGTCCGGAAAAAGAAGTCTTGACTCAATCCTATCAATTCGATGGTATTAAAATTGGAAATGCAACTAAACCTAATTTCAACATTACAGCATAACCCAACTTTACTTGAAATGGACAATAGGCGATGAAGTACACAGTTCTGAGCCGCTACCAGTAAAAAACGAAGTCAATTTTGATGATCAACACGCAGTGCCGCTTAATAACGATACCGGCAGTATAGTTCTGTCAACATTTCTCGATGATCCTTTTAAAATTGAGGTAAATTATATTAAAACGTACTGATAACATTAAATTGAAATGAAATTTAAGGTTTCAAAATTTACATGTTGTTTTTTTAGATTCACGGTACCAGAGAAACAATATTGACAGATGATAGTCCTATATTTTTTGGATATGCAAAAGGTGATCGTGATTTTGGCAAAGCAATTCCACCTAGTTTACCCAATCAGCAACTGGACATACTTCTAGCAATTACTAAAATTTCCGAACAGTCTCTCTCAAAAGGTGCTAATACTTTTATAAGAAGAGAATACCCAATATTTCCACCTGATATTACGTTGATGCCGACGGAACGTGACAGAATTTGCACTAACGATATCAATGAAGTACGCGTACCACTGATACCAGAATTAGTGATTCCGGGATACGTTATATTAAAGTCGCAGATGACATTAGATGTTTCTATGGGTGTTGTTGGTTGTAAACCTCAAAAAACATGTCAAAAGTACTCTAGATTATACTGCCTCTTAACTGACTCGGTCGCTGTCATGGCAGTTCTACGGCATATAACCGAGATTAATGAACATCTTGTAGAAGTAGACGAAATAGATAGTTTACTAACTGGATTTGCTTTAGATACAGGCGATAAGGTTATGTTATATGTCGAAGGGCCAAGAGACGGTCTTATACTAAGTGTGTGGGACGTAACCGAGGAGTACTACCCTCACTTAAAACCTGTATTCTCCACTTCGGCTAAGTATAGTTGCCGTTTGTATCCTGGTAAGTAATTCATTTACTTTTGCATGTAATGTCAGCTCTAAGATTTTCAGAGTACCAGTAACTTATTCGTCTGCTAATAGTGCGGCTACTTTTGTGCTGGGATAGTCTTCTGTCAGGCATTAAAATCAATATAGACTGAAATAGAAGTGGATTTCGTAGCTAGGATCCCGAATGATTACTATAAATAGGAAATCAGCTTTTACTACTCGTATGTACGCCTAAGTTAGAAAATGTGCTGCACTTTAAATAATATAATATTGTAAGTATAAGTTGTTTCTTCTAATTTATATACCTAGTTAAATAAATGGTCCCAAACTCCCGCGTGAGACAGCTTACAGTACTTATTTATTACATCAAGAAGACGAAATAGATAGTTTACTAACTGGATGTATCTTATGCGCTATGACACTTTAAACACTTAACCAATTCACACAACGCCATCTAATTGCAATCGCTTCTGGTTAAGCTAAGTTAAGGGAAAAATACACGGTTTAAAACAGCCATTTTAAACCACTTTAAACGTGTGTGACAGTGTCGTACGCGTGGGATAGCATGGGAACACGCGAATCTGGCGCGGTGACGCGTAATACAGCGTGGGGAAAGACCAGTGTGTTTGTTACCATACAAATTGTATAGGCCAGATCCGGTTCAGATGTCGTAATGCGTGTTCTACGTCGCATGTGCAAGACGAGTTTGCCCGTACCTTAACTGTTCGATTAAATGGGCGACCAGTAGTAGATACCTATAGAAGATATTGATTACCTATGTATTTAAATGACCACTTAAATGCTACAGAGTTATTAAAAGCAGCTATGCCGTTCAATATATTGAAGATGTTCGTGCCATTGTCGGTTCTGTTGGCTTGTCCACCTATTTATGCTCGTCCTGCATTGCCTTTGCCTACTCGTTTTGTAAGTATTTTCTACCTTTTTTCTATGACTTACGCAAACCTGTCCATTTTCACCTTGCGGCATTATAGTCCGTCTTTCCTATTGCATACATTGAGTTACATTTTAGGAGAATTTTTGGAGTATTTTTGAAAATATTACAAATAAAGAACCTACAAAAATATTTACTAGCTGTAGTTCTAGTCCCGAATACTTACTAAGTATAATGGAATAGGAATTAGAAACCAGATTTTAATTCGTATTAAAATCATTTATAGGCAACCTAACATGTGATTGCGCCCCACTAAAAATGTGATTGCGCCTATACAAGTTTGTACTTTTTGTAAACCTTGGACCAAAAGGAGTCAATTGGTAAGAAAACAAAATCTGTGCCTGTGGGCTATTAATTGTAATGAACAAATCAATTTGTAAACTGATAAAAAGTTGGTTTTTATATTGGAAAATGATTTCGAAGGGTAAAACGGGCAAAATAAGACACTTTTACACTTTTGGTTTTATCGAAAAGATGCGTTTTAAAGAAGTTACGACTATTTTAAAGCGCAAAAATGGTCAAGATCATTTTTTTTTATCTCGACGTGTTTTGATCGAATTCAAAAACATCCTGCGGCAGAATACTTCTTAGATCTTAAGCTTCAACTGACTATATTTCAAAATGAGAAAATATACATTTTTCACATCACATTAATAGCCCACCCGCACAAATTTTGTTTTCTTACCAATTGGCTCCTTTTGGTCCAAGGTTTCAAAAAAGTACAAACTTGTTTAGGTGCATTCACATTTTCAGTGATTGGTCAGTCATTTTAGTTTTTCAAAGGGTTTGGGCTTGCCTATTATATGATTATGTTTGACAACTAAAATATAGAGGTATTCTTTGTATAAATAGACGAATATAAACTACCGAATCGATTCAAAAAGTTCTTATGGCTAAATTTATCGTTCCCGTGGGAACTGATCGAGAAATCTATTCTACACAGACAGAGCCGCGGGCATCGTAAATAACATAACATAAGGTATAACATTCAGTCTAACACGAAAATACATACATAAAATAATACCTTTTTCCCGTTGAAGTAGGTAAAGACTATAGATTTCCATTAGCTACGATCTTGCCATACTTCATCATAACATAATATAAAACAAAGTCGATTCCGTTACCTATGTATGCTTAGATCTTTAAAACTACGTAACGGATTTTAATGCGGTTGTCACCAATGGATAGAGTGGTTCTCGAGGAAGGTTGTGTATATTATTTGTCAAGCGGGTGAAGCCGTGAACGTCCGCTAGTTTATTAATAAACAGCGTCCGATAATCTCAATCTTCATTTCAGGCAGTGTTGAAGATTGGTCGTTTGATAGCTTCCAAGTTGTTGGACAGTCCGTGTTCAAGCGATATGCCGACAAGTCGCGAATTGAAAAGTTTTAGACTGGAACTTTGTGTTGCGCCTCGCCCGCCGCCTGTCACACTCCCAATAACCAACAGCCAAAAAAACGGTTTGTTGTAGTTTCAGTTTATTTGGGTAATAAAATATCACTCTGAAAACTACAGTATTAGTACTGTTAACTACGAGTATAATGTTTCCATTTCCAATATTATTATATACTGTGTGTACATAAATAAATAAATAAAAAAATAATACAGTGATACACTCACACAAAATCCTCCAACTTGGGGCGAGCCTATTGCCATTAGGTATTGGTCACATTATAAACTTAAGACAAACAGGTCTTTTACGCGTGTGGTCCTCTGTGGCCGGACCACAGTTTAGTACTCAGATGCTATAGTTCGAAATAATACCTTCCTAAAGTCTACTTTTATCGGAATATATATATATTTTGTAGTACCTCAAGAGATATATTTTTAATTAACAATTTATTTGGTCCGGCCGCCAGGCAGTGCTCTCTGGCCGCGCCACCTCAAATTAAATAGAGTATAATGAACTATTAATAAATCAATATCCCGAAAAAAACTACCTAAAGAGTACCTTGCATACGACAAATATGGTCCAATAAACCCCTTTAGTTAAGGAGTTATTGGTCGTAGGTTGTGGTCCGGCTGGAAGGTATACTCTGCAGCAAGTCAATTTTGCAATATTTAATATTAACTATCCATAAATCAATTTATATAATAGAACCCTTTCTCTACTCTTCGTTGATACTGTTTTCTCTTAAGTAACTATTCATTTTGATCAAATTAATCTTTAAAGTAGGTATGTGGCGCGGCTAGGGAGGTTTACTTTCAACAAATTTATATTTGTTGAAAGTAAACCACTATTTAAACGTTGCAAACGTTTAAAAAAATATAACATTCGAAATTCAAATTCCGATTTGCTAGAAGTGCAAAACTTTTAGTGTGCCCCATGTATAACAACTTTTCCGTCATTTACAATATAACTTGTATTAACAATTGCTAATACGAGTATTTGATTATGAAAATACGAGTATATTTGTTTTTCGTATACTTATTGTTTATTTTAAACCAAAATTTTTACTTACTTCGTCAAATTCTTCTATTCTTAGGTAGATAGGTAAACAAAAACTAAAAAGTGCACCTTTTTCAAAATCATTGATGGTAATAAAAATAAAAGTTTATAGGTGAAGTCCAGGTCTTTTTATAAAGTACTTATTATGCAGTTTTCCTTGGCATAAAGAAATAATGCATATTTCGTTATATTTGTTGAAAGTAAACCTCCCTAGCCGCGCCACATACTCTAAAGATTAATTTAATCAAAATGAATAGTTTCTTAAGAGAAAACAGTATCAACGAAGAGTAGAGAAAAGGTACTACTATATAAATTGATTTATGGATAGTTAATATTAAATGTTGCAAAATTGACTTGCTGCAGAGTATACCTTCCAGCCGGACCACAACCTACGACCAATAACTCCTTAACTAAAGGGGTTTATTGGACCATATTTGTCGTATGCAAGGTACTCTTTAGGTAGTTTTTTTCGAGATATTGATTTATTAATAGTTCATTATACTCTATTTAATTTGAGGTGGCGCGGCCAGAGAGCACTGCCTGGCGGCCGGACCACATAAATTGTTAATTAAAAAGATATCTCTTGAGGTACTAAAATAAATATATATATTCCGATGAAAGTAGACTTTAGGTATGTATTATTTCGAACTATAGCATCTGAGTACTAAACTGTGGTCCGGCCACAGATGACCACACCTTTTACGCGATTATTAAGACATATACATACCTCTTTATTACCCGAAGTTTCAATAATCGCGTAAAAGAGCCGTTTGTCTTAAGTTTATAATGTGTACAAAACGCGAAAGTTTAAAAAAGGTAGGTACTGGTCAGTTTTTAGCTCCAAAGAATTCGAATGAAAAGCTTAATAAAAATAATTTATAGTAGGTGCCCTTTAAAAGAACCTGCATGGAATTTATTTTCTTGGTACTCACTGCAAAGAAAGAAAGTACTTACAAATATCAATAAAATTCGTTCATTAGACGATAATGGAGCAGCAAATAACCCTCATGTTTTAGAAAGTAGGATTGTTGGATGGAAGTATTAACTGTGTTAAATCAAGCTAACAGATTTCTTCTTAGATGTCTTCTGTTTTGAGTAGGTTAAGGATCTGATTTAAGGGATCTTAAACGGTGTGGGTGTTGTTGAAGATACTTATTGTGCGAATTACTTTTGAAATCATTAATACCTCAGACTAAAAGAATAACATAGACGGAACGAATAGAACTAGCGAGTGAAGCCGCCAAAAGGGATACTATATAGCAATGGGATACCATTTCGCCCGCCACTCCTTTGTGAGCAGCGAGTGTGTACGCACGTGCGATCACGGTTGAACAAAATATTATAAATATGCCGTATTGTGTGGTGAAAAGGTGTAAAAACACTTCAATTATTCATAGAAAGAATGCTGAATTATCGTTTCATAAGTAATTAACTATTTCTTATTAGATTACATAACATTTTTCTAAATATTTTAGTTGCACATACTAGGAACACAAAACCTCCGCCATATCATACAGAGTTGCCATAATTTTTTCATCATTTCCACAAAATATTTAGCAGTATTTATGGGAATTTATAAAGTACTGAGTAAAAAAAATCTGTGTCATCAATGTTGACAACCTCGATGTTTCTAATCATCATCATCATCATTCGTGCGTTAGTCCCGAACTCCCGATCACATCTGTGTCCGGGATCTACTTAATACGTGGCTTGGTTATTTCGGCAATCTTGGAATTGACCGCTGTCTGACCTCCCAGCCATCCAATATATTTATGTTACTGTGTCAGTAGTTTAATTTCAGTCTAACACTACAAAGGCCTCAGTCTTAACCTAACGACTATTGATATCTACTTCATGTATAGTCAACGACAAAAGTAGCTTAACCAATAATTCTTATCTGTTGATCACTAATAGCTGTTAAACCGATCACAAAATTATAAACAAAACACGAAATATATTAACTTTGTCCTTGGGGATTCTAAAATTACTTGTACATTACTGTGGCATTGGGATGTAAAAAAGAATAATAAATATTTTTGTGCTAATCAACTTTTGTTGTTGACTGTACTTTGTACTTACACTGGAATGAAGCTTTGTTCATTCATCTTAAAAAGGATTATTTTAATTATGAGAATTTTTTTGAAAGCTAGTAATTAAAGTGTGTTTACTCAGTGTTTATCACGTTTTTATTTATTTTAACACTTCCCCATTTTAGGCACTTATCATAATAATCATTTGTGTAAATGACAAAATAATTGCAGATAACATTTACTATAACAAATATTAATTTTCCATATGTCCACTATATAGAGATTTTTAGGAGATTTTTTCATTTGCTGGCAACATTACGCACACGCCGTTAGTGGTATCGGTACACGGAAATCGGAGTCACACGCACACATTGAAAGTGTCATTTGGCTTCACGTGTTTATTCTACATGTTCCGTCTATATTAATACTAACAATTTTTTAAGTAAAAAACAATATTTGAACAATACTGTTCATAGCTTTTCTTTACAGTGGCGGCAGCGATTAGTTTTAATAATGAACAGCCCGGAGCAGCACCCGGACAAAGGATCAACTGGGAAACGAAAGAGAAAAAACAAGGCAATTAGACAAATTATTTAAATAAATTACAATAATTTCAGACAAATACTTTGCTTTTATTTATTTTATTAATTTATCTTCATCGCTCATGTCTGGAGCAAACATTTGTAATGGTACCTATCTTAATCGCTGTTTTGATCACAGACCACATAAAAAACGTCAACAAACAATTCCTTATTTGACGCATAAACTTATAGGTGTTATCGTCATTTGAGCAATTCCGCTGTTTACTATTTATTTTATTTATCTATCGCTGTTATCACATATTACAAAAACACCTGCTATATAACTTAAAATAGTATGCGCACTAAGTAACAGTAACAACAACAGATAAGTAACAAGCTCGGCGTGATTGGTGCGTAACATAATACAATTATAACTGAGCAGTCCTCACTAGGAGATCCCGTGTCGAGGACTACCACAGTCGCCCGATTCACCCAAAAAAAGAAAAAACAAAAACAAAATAAGTAAAAACTAGGAGAAAAGGAAATGCCAGCAATATGAAATTTAAAAAAAAAAGTCCCGTTTTTGGGCTACTCGCACCACCAACACATAATCATAATAGGTATTATTACATACCTCATAACACTATACACACACTATAGGATAAATTAGGTCACCCTATCCCGATATGGCAAAGTCTTTCCTCGATCTCAACAATACCTAGTTCCAAAAGCCATAACTTAATAATCTTTTTGCTACTAAATTCAGACACCACGGTTCTAGCATTCGCAGGTAGGTTATTATAAATGCGCGGCCCAATCCATGAGAGGCAGCGGGTGGCAAATATAGTGTTGACCGCTCGTTGAACAAATATTTTACCCAAGTTTACAGAACGAACCTTATACTTGTGGGCAGTATTTTTTTTTTTGCAGAGACTTACTTTTGCCGTATAACAAAGCTGCTTTATAAGCGTAAGTTTGCCTTATGTTTAGTACTCTGCATTCAGAGTAAAGTGCTTCTGTATTATAAGTAGCGGGTTTTCTCGTGATAATTTTAAGTAAATTGTTTTGTGCTGGTTGTGCTATAGAAATAACTGTTTTCGCAGCTCCACCCCATGCCAAAACCCCGTAAGATACAACGCAATGTGATATACGCTCCACAGAAGGTTTCCCTGTATCACACTTCGCACCTGCCAAAAGAAATGAGAAAGACTTCTTAGGCGTTGTCTAATCTTCAGCAGCTGTTCTTTCCAATTTAAGTGCTGGTCTACTATCACACCCAAATATTTTATGCTATTAACACGCTCCAGGACCGGGCAAGTACATATAATCCCACTACATGCTCCATCCAGGTGAGCCACCAATCTAAGATCCGCTTGCGGTTGCCCTCTGGCATTTATCGAGAATGCAATATATTTCGTTTTATTTCTATTAACTGTTAAAACCCGAGAATCCAACCACTTCAGGGCCCTATTTAGCCCAGTCTGGCAATTCACGAAAGCATCAACCCAACACTCCCCATGGAACACTAGCAAGGTATCGTCAGCAAATGCCACGGGGGTGCAGCTTTGGAGATCTATGTTTAAAAGTTTATTTACGTAAATGAGGAACAGTATAGGGCCTAAAACACTCCCTTGAGGAACACCGCATTTTAGAGTCAAGGATGATGATTCGAGACCAGAAGTTTTGAGTGCTACCTTTTGTGACCTGTCTATAAGATAACTCTCGAACCAGTTCAGAGCCGTTCCTCTTATCCCAATTAGTTCCAGTTCAGCCAGTAAAATATTGACGGACACCGTGTCGAATGCCTTCGACAAATCTAAGAAGACTCCAAGACATTTGCGCCCTCGATCCAGATGTTGACTAATCACACCCACAGCTTGAGTCAAGGCATGTTCTGTACTCATATTTTGTCTGAACCCATACTGGCAATCGCTGAGTATGCTGTTTTTCTCCATGTACGATAAGATCCTTCCCTTCACAACTCTTTCCAGTATTTTAGCCACAACACTCAGTAACGAGATCGGTCTATAATTAGTAACCTCCCTAGCGTCACCACCTTTGAAAATCGGTACAACAATAGCTCTTTTTAACAGGGTCGGAAATATGCCAGATGACATACTTAGATTGCAAATGTGTACAATAGGTGGGATGAGGGAGTCTTTACCGCATTTGATTACTTTCCCAGTGAGTTGATCTTCCCCTGGAGAACTGCTCGACTTAAGTCCAGATATGGTTATATCTATTTCCTCAAAGTTAGTGGGTAAGAGGAAAAAGGAATTACAGTAATTGCCAGGGTTGTTTTCATATCTAATTCTCTTGGCTAGGTCATCTATGGTCTCAGTAGTACGTGCCAGAAGGTTTTGCGCCATATCATTGCCAATTCCTTGAAAATATTCATTTATTTTTTGTAGTCCATCAGAAAAACAAGTCCTGTTGAGTTTGTTTAAGAGTGTGACTATATTTTTATCTTCTAAAGGGCTAGAACCTTTTGTGTATTCATTTAATAGCTGCCAGCATTTGCGAGGATTTCCAAGATTGTCACTAATACACTTCCTGTAGTAAAGTGCCTTAGCTATTCTTGTGGCGTCCTTACATGTGTTACGGTATTGCTTGTACAACCTTGCAAGGGTAATATCGCAGGGATTTCTTCTCAACTCCAAATGCATTAGATCACGCCTACGTGCACATTCTAGTAGGTTATCAGTTATCCATGGCTTATATGGTGCGTCCAACCGTTTCGTACGAGTAACGGTATTAGATTTAATTATATGTTCTAATTTGTTAATAAAAAACTCGGTCGCGTCGTTAACATCCCCCACTTAACACACATAAATAAAATCCTAGTTTACACATCTTAATGCACGATTAACATCATCAAGTCTAATGGTCTTTAACATGGGATTTAGGATTAGGCATTTAGGATTAGGTGGGGTCAAATCAACGTCCAAGACTATGGGTCAGTGGTCCGTCACGTCACTGCGAACAATAAATGCATTAAAGTTTGTTTTACTTCTAATAAAATAGTGGTCAAGTGCTTTTTTGCCCCTTGTAGGTTGGTTTATGGCTGAGGCAAATCCAAGGCGCACAAGGCCATCGATATAAGTTTGAACATCAGTATCCTGCTCATCCAGAATGTTCAAATTTATATCGTCTGTAATTATAATAGTCTTGGCATTATTGATGGAAATAAGATAGTTAAGTAGGCTAGCTATAAACGTCTTAGGGTCCTTATATGACGGTGAGCGGTAGATAAAAATTACCACTAAACCCATATCTGCGTCTGTCGCAATCAAGTTTGTACAATCAGCAATATCAGGACTTTCCACGCAGTTAATAGATAAGTTATCTTTGCTATAGACAACAACTCCATCATTCTGGTTGTAGTTCCTTGTGGATCGATAACAGTTATATCCTGGCATTGCCATCAGCTGTTGATTTTGGGTTAGCCAGCATTCAGTAAAACCATAAAGTTCGAAACTCACGTTAATCCGTTTCTGCAGGACGAGAAATTCATCATAATTGTGATTAATACTCCTAATGTTAAAACAAAAAATCTTTAGACTACCTGATGACCCTATGATTTCTTGAAGTTTGTCGGCATCCTCCACGCATCCACAAGGTGCCACACTCACTGCGTCGTCCACCCAGTCCATGGTACTAAATAGAGCCATAGAATCCATGAAAGTCCAAATAAGGTGACCCAGTACTGAAAGTGACTGTATAACACTTCATAGATGTCTGAAAGGGACACACCATGATAGCAGCCCCAAACATTCCACACTGATCTGCATGTTTCATCCTCGCCAAAACGGCATAGAGCAATACCACCCATTCAAAAACACATAACCCCGACACATAAAGACAGTAATTAAACAACACATTGAGCAGACAGAGAACAATTTCGAGATGATAAAAGTTTCTAATAAACAGTTCACGTTCTACCGAAAATGATCGTGTTCGTACTTGCGAGGAACCCACCACCAAACTAAGTAATACAAAAAAGTGAGTAGAGAGTAGTATCAAAAAGTCAACACCACTGGTCGTGAAAATGGAAAAAGTATTGTTTGATAACTGGTTATGAAACAGTGAAAAAAAATCTATATTCATAACCAGTTATGAAATCTTGGTTATGAACGTGGACGAAGGGGCAAAATCGAAACCAAAAGAGTCGGTTACAAACATACAAGCAAGTTACAACCAGAACCTCCTATTCTGTCATGATCGCCTGGTACTTTTTCGGAATAATGAGTTCAAACATTCAATCGGGTAAGTTGTATATTATGTTCCACTTTTTTGTTCCATCAAACATAGTAGAACTAGTGGGAAAAAGTTCCCAGTATTTCTACGGGCGATCTGTTTAGTAGAACTAGTGGGAACGAATCGAAAGTGGGATTCACAAGTGTGCATGCATCATAATATCTGTAGTAGAACAGTGGAATACATTTTAAACATTTGTGAACATATGCTCCACTGTACCACTGAGGGAAACCACGGAGCATACCAATTTTACCTGTTCTACCACCGGTGGTATAAACCAGTGGCACAGCGGAGCATAATCCGCATACTTAATAATTACTGTCGTCATACGTACGAGACATTTAGATAATACAAGAAGGCGTGCCGAATAAATATTTTACGACTGTCTTTTGTTTTTCCGATATAGGTGGACCACGGGTAATATAAATTTTAAACATATACTTCATAACAGCTTAGGTGGACTACGGGAAAACATTAATTCCCATGGTACACCCAGTTAAACTGAGGTGGACCACGGGGAAAAAAATTTACCCGTGATACAACCAGGTGAACTATGTAGGTGGACCACGGGCAAACAGCGGACCAATTCACTTATAATATGAGAGCTGGCGCTGAAAATCTCCTTGAACACATTAAGGCTGAAATTTTGTCAGTTGGTTATCGTATTGTTGCACACCCACATACTGCGGGCAGTCAAGCTAACTGTAGACGCGTCAGATATATGTCATCAAACATGTTGTGAAATCGATGGAAACAGACGGGATTGGGAGCTTTCACTCGGAAGTAAAACTAAAAGGGGTTTAAAGTTAAATTCGCACTCGCACACAAGCACAACAGCAATCTGAAACGAAGCATTGGGGCATAGCTCTATCCATCCAGTAATCCACTGATTCGAATACATGCCATGTTCGAAAGTTGGGTATTGTGCAGATGCGACACCAAGAACTTAGTTTTGGGCGGCGACTACATGCTAACGACACCCAGTGCCCCGCAGGGGGCAATTTGGTTGCTCTATGCCTATTCTACATACGACTACTATCTATTCATACACACTCGGTCGGTTATTTAGCATTACACTCATCAAAGACATATTTGATCGCAGATTACACTATTTTTGGTTGTTGTACGGGCAATGTGAAAATGACAGGCTCTGTCCAGTCTATATACCTACATAGATTGAGTACTTAGGCTAGCCTACTTTTATCCTGATATTACCGTATTAACCGTAGTAGAAATCTGGAATACGAAAACAATTCCACTCGGGCATAAACTTGGGTGTCCGGCATTGAGGTATATTTTAGCCAAAATTTTAGTAGGTACCTAAACCCTACAGTGAACGATGCAGAAAACATACCTACTCGTACATAATTAATAATTCATTACAACCCGCTGGTGCTCTAAATTATCGCCGCTTTAAGCGATATTAAACTTTGTGTTGCCAGCGTTACATTACTTAACAAAAACTTAATAATTACCTACACATTGTTCTTATGAAACTTTAGAAAAGTTTAACAGAACACCCGGTACACTTTACTTGGCGAAATTTATATACCATACTCTGTAATAACTGGATAATTTTCACACATAATCATTATGTTTTGTTTACTTATTTAGTCATGTAAGTAGGTAGGTATATCTGTTTATATTCAAACAGCTATGAAATGGATGTTATGCATTCCTACTGCAAATGTTAATTTGGTCCTGCGACTAGTATGTTTTAAAAAGTAAGGTAAGTAAATGATAACACTGAGGGTTTTTTTGGGTTAAATGTAAGAAATATATAACTTGGAACTTTTTAGGGGTCCGTACGTAAAGGGTGTAAAACGGGACTCTATTACTAAGGCTACGCTAACCGTCCGTCTGTCTACCGTGATAGTAAGACAGTTGAAATGTTAACAAATGATGTAGGAAGGTACCTATTTCTGTAGCCGCTATAATAACAAATACTAAAAAAACAATAAAATAAAATAAAAGGGCTCCCATACCACAGACAATTTTTTGTACCTTAGCTTTTATAGATAGACAGAACCCTCCGTGCACGAGTCTGACACCTACTTCCTACTGTTTGGTGCAGAGAGGTAAATTTAATGTTAGTGACACTCGGCTTGCCGCCACGTGGATTTACAAAACGCGTCGCTCTGTTTAGAAGTCCATTAGTCAATGTCGTGGTATTAGAGAATACGATGATGTATTACAGTGAGATTCTCCGCCTCGTGACTAATTTGGTTTTCTCTGAAGGCTTTTCCTGAAATTTTTAATAAATATAAAACGCTTTCGTGATTTTCTTAACGATACATCAAGGGGTAGGTAGTTAAGGAGCGAAGCGAGTAGCTTGCTAGAGTTGCTAGGTCTGTGATAGGTATACAATATACTTACGTTTAAATTGATTCATTTGTCCATAGCTCAAAATACAATTTGTCTACGCTGAACATAGATTATGAAAAAGATTATTTTATTACCTATGCTCCAGTGTACATTCCAATGTACATTCGTCCACATTTAGTCTTAAGAAAATGTGTAAATGTGTCAATTATTGAAAAAGAGTGACAGAGAGTTTTATTGCCAGGTTCTTTCTCTCGGTTCTACTTATTGCTTTGCGAATCTGGCAGTACATGTAAATACAGAAGCAATGATATTTTTTATTTTAAGTACTTACTGACGTTTGTAAGAGCCATTTAGTGACCTATACAAATAAATAAATCATTTCATTTCATTTCAGTGTGTTCAAAACTTAATTAACGTTTATACTCAGAATATGAAGAATTGCTGTGCTATTTCAACAGTTGACCTCTATATGTTTTAGTTAACTCAAATCCTCATACCGCACATGAACACAACATTAATCACAAAAATAAGAGCAATTAACACTTTTATGGCTATGACCTTTATGTGAGCTGATTTTTGTATTTCCGCTGCTATATCGCTGTGTGCGCATTTTCTTCAGTCTTGTGCAAACACACAACCACCGAGCTAAGAAAAGACAAATAGGTAGGTACCTAAGTGTGTTAGGCGAATTAAAAATTCAATATAGCCAATTTGGATATTTTGTAATGGTGGTTATATTGAAAACAGACCTAACTTAGATAGTTTTAGAGATAACTGAAATGATTTAAATTTATATAAATGGCGAATTCGGGTGATTATTTTTCTTGTTCAAAAAATATCCTGATTATGGTGGTAAATTTCACAAAAGACTGAAAATAATAATTTTTAAAGACAAGATGGATGAAGAGAAAATGTCAGTTTGCGAGTTTTACTGCCTCAAATTAAAGTACCTAGTATTTGTATTAAAGTAGCTTTGATCCAATAGGCAGTTAGTGACGGGACTTACCAAAATTCATTCAGTTTTAAGATTAGATAAAACGGAGACACTGACAAATGATCAGACGAATAGAACGGCCGAGGAGCGGCCGCTCATGCAATCGCGAGATCCAACCTTTCAATAAATCTCCTTCGAAAAACTCAAATTAATCTTAGTTTAGGACGTTTAGCTATCACTGTAGGAAGCCCCACGCGTCCTCTAAAGTTTGTTACTAAATAAATTGAATGTTCATCAATTTCTTCAGAACTAGTGAACCGCTTTCTCTCCACTATAACGTAAACGTAAAATTTTAATTAATTAGAAATGTAAACCTTTCTCACAACTAATTATATTTAAGAAAAATCCGTCAAATGGATTTTGAAATAATCGGGAACAAGGCGACGGACTTTGTTTCATAATAATGTAGTGGTTGGTTATGTATGATATACGTTGTATTACGTACCTATTCTAAATAGTTATGACTTTTTCCAAATCCAAATTAATAATTCGGAGCCCATTAAGGAGTTTCGAGACGGAATAACTCGATCGCGGTAGATTAACTTAAGCGTAGGCATACCTACAGCACCATATTGAGGCTGACTTTGACCTTGGTGTAAATGTCACATCCCTACTCTTCTTTCTTTGTGTATTTTGCTCTCACTGGAAATAAAAATACTTAACTAGGATTTGGTTTCAAGAGAACACACACACATATCACGCCTATGTCCCCGAAGGGGTAGGCAAAGGTGCATTACACACCCACAATTTGCCAGTATCTTTTGACGTGTTGTTTTATTTATTACTAATACTACTATACTTATTACATAACTAGTGGTTCTATGAACCGTAGACTTCGGGAGCTTTGTTTAGAAAATCTATTTTTCAATTTTCTTTATTACTCTTTCATTTTTCATCCAATCCAAAAAATATCAAGTAAGATGTTCAAACTTTTCAAATAATTGCATCATTCTCGCAAATGTTTCACCTCTACATGAGGCATTCTCAAGACTGTCTCAGAGAGAACAGCAAAATATGAAGCCAGAACATGTTTGCTTTTAAGTATGAATGTGTAAATATCGCTAGCGCGATGTAGGATGTGTCGAAAACGACTAACGGAAAATCGGTATTTAAGGGACAAAAAATCTACTCTTTATTACAAAGACCTTATAATACAATGGACATAGGATCTAGAACAAATCGCAAGAAAATAACGTCCCAAATCGACCTATACATTATACATAGGCATACATAGATATAAACAAATTTCATATTAAAATTTAAACCTTGATACAACGGAATAGTGTTCACTTTTGTTTGCACTAATTTATCGCATTACGTAGCTTCTATCTGTCCGCCTCACTAATTCACCTTATGCAGCTTCAACTTGAACTACGTGAACATAGAAACAATGGAGTAGGTTTATTTTGTTAAAGCCCTTTAAGGATTCCATGATATGTACCTACGTACGCCTAATAATTAATGTAAGACTATAATAAATTCCATAATCTTATAAATTGTAATTACTTGTTTATATTAGACGAAATAAGCTGAAAAAATAATTAACGACTGACAAAGATTATTTTTTTCGAGTCAGTTTCATAATAAGTAACTGTAGTGTATGAATAACAAAAAGGGAATTAATGAATTTAACTAATTATAATATTATACTACCTCGGTGGCACAATGGTACTATGTACGGACTGCCACACTCGAGGTCTCGGGTTCGATTCCCGGGTCTGGTGTATAGTTCTCTTTAGAATTTTATCCAGATAATTATCCCAGAGTCTGGACCTTGTGCCTGGTAAATGGCAATAGGCTCGCCCCCTATTACATGGGACCTAACATAGCAGGCGAGATGTGGGTGTGTTTATACACCTCTGCCTACCCCTTCGGGGAAAAAGGCGTGATGTTATGTTATGTTTATGTATAATATTATAAATGCCAAACTTCTTGCGGGTGTCAAAGTTCTTCCGCTTTCATTACTATTTTCATAACGCTATGTCGCTACGTCTACTACAAGATAGCCGTGTTTCAAGTGACTGAATTAGTTGCTAAAATTGCGCGTCATTAATTTATTTTTATCTTATGGTTAATTTTTGGGATACGAAATTATTGGCTACTAGCTGATCGCCGTGACTCCGCCCGGGAGATATAGTTATCTCGGCCCCGATTCCCGTGGGAATACATTACCGAGAATCCAAATAAAAAAAAATAACAGTACATACACGAAATAAAATGACATGTGTAATTATGTAATTATATTTATGACAAAACAATGATACCCTGTGAAAATTAAAAACATTTTTGGGCTTATCTCCTCCATCCCAATCAAAAGAAAAAATTGTATTCAATCAAGGGATTCTTGTACAAGTTTCATAAAGATCGGACCTCTTTTTGTTATGCAATGGTAAGTAAAATATTAAAAAAAACACTTTAAACTTATTTTAAATTTCTTAATAGCACTATTTTTCGCAGGATTAAGAGAACAGCTGTTCTCTCTGAGACAGTCTTGATAATGCTTCGTTTAGAGGCGAAACAATTGTCGACGTTTTGTTGTCTTTTTTAATCCTGCGAAAAATAGTGCTATTAAGAAATTTAAAATAAGTTTAAAGTGTTTTTTTTTTAAATATTTTACTTACCATTGCTTTGTCATGGATTTTCGCCGAGTAACGCCTGGTTCCATCCAATCTTTTTGTTATGTCCATAAAATGAGCCGAACAAACAAGATTGTTATTTTTTGGATCAAAATATTCTTCTCGCCGTGCTAGGGCAATAATATTTTTCCATTGTGCACAGTGTACTGGATCCCGAGGAAAACTGAAATTGATGTTGGTTCATATAACGAAAAAAAAATCATAAAGAGCCAAGGCGTCTCCACTATAATCTTTGTTCCAAATAGTTTCATCGCTATCGGTAATCCGAATAAATCTGAATGGTCATTTTGTTAGTACATTATTCAGTGAAAATGAAATGGTCTCTTTCTATTTACTGAGCTTGGGATGAATTCGAAAGAGACAGATAGATACTACGGTATTGGACTGGATTGCAATATTTACTTTTGTCTTTTAATTTATTATCGACGAAATACTGTATTTTAAGTGAAATAATAAATTGCAAATGATAAAACAAAAGCTTATTTACTGAACGTTCAGTTGTCAAAATCAAGACTGGCGCGCGATTGTTTCACTTTTAGCGTTTTGTTTCTCTTTTAGTTCGGACACTTTTGAGCGATGATCCGAAATCCATTGTATATAAAATCATTGCTTTATTACACAGAAAACATAGTGTAACACATACAAACCAACAAACAACTAGTGGCTGTCCATTCACGAACAAATTAAGCAAAGGAGATGTATGAAAATCAGCCTGTTCATTGAGTAAGGTCCACATCCCTCCTAACTATTTCTAACCGCTCCCAGACACATAACTTGAACCCTTTCTCACACAACCTTAAAATCTTAAAGGTGTTGTCATTGTTCAAGGTATGACCTGTTTCATGAAGATGTTTTGGAAAGTTGGACTTCTCTGGACAACCGTTGCGGAAGGCCGATAAATGCTCTCTGTATCTGACTTCAAAGGACCTGCCAGTCTGACCTACATACTGCATATTACAACCATCGCAATTTAACAAATAAACTCCTGACTTTCGTGAAACATTTTACCACGAATTAGAAGGAGTTAGCGATACACAGAAGGAGATACGCACGTATAATTCGTCATCGGCCGCCACACCCGCCTCGCTTCGTCCTGGATCTCTATGCGCGCAAGAGATAGTATTCTCTTTTCACAAGTCTTTGTGTTAACAAGTCACATTACTTATGGCATAAGTGCTGTTTTCTAAAATTAGAAAAAAACTGTCTACTGACACACTTAAATAAAGTTTACAATTAACAGTTACGAATATTAAAAACAATAGTATCACCGAAAACTAAATTACAGTATAAAAATGACGAATTAGGCCTTTTTAATCATTGTAATACTTTACCAGTTCACTTCCAATTTAAACTAAATCTAATCAAAGAACAATTTTTTAATTCCAGCTTATCCACAAAAGTAGAACATACTGTATATACTAGAATTGTTGCTCACAACAAGTCATGTACTACGCGCGCCGATAACACATTCGGTGAAAGAACCACTCGTTACTTGGTTCCTCGCTTAATAAATAGACTACCCTCAGATTTGCGAAATAATATTACCGAGGTAAATATCAAAACAGTTCTAAAAAAATTCTTTCGAAGCAATGTTGACAGTTTATTTGAATGTTAATGTCTTATTAATCTGCCTGTTACATGAAGATTGGTTTGGGTTTGGAGGGATTGGGATGTATATTGCCTACTTATACTACTTTTGTAGTTCTATCTAGGTATACAACTATTTTAATTTATATTGTGTATGCACGCCTCAACCAACTAGACATTTGAGTTAGTTAATAATGTTCAAGTAGTAAGTTAAATAACATGACATAATGATGTATCTTTTATTTTGTTAGCATAAGGACAAACCTCTGTGGTTTTATTGTGCTACTTTGTTCGTCACATTGTAAACTAAAACACTATAATAATAAAAAAAATAAATAAATAATATAATGTATGATTAATAACGAGGGTCTTCATAAAAAAGAATTGTTGGTACATACTTATAATATAACTATGTACCTACTGTACGTATAAGTTATTATGTAGAAGATTCTTGCGATAAAAATAACATATCTACATGATTACTTAACAAAGCATAACCATAGCATACCAACTATATCACTTTTGAACACAGCCATCAAAATACAAACATTCTTTAGTGATTTTGGTTTAAAACATTCTGTATATGACTGTACTATAAACGCGCGCACGAGTTGATGACAAGAAAGTAGGTAAAATCAGAAGGTGCTAACTCGCGGGTGCCGACTCGACAGGCAACTGATCTCATTCCAGGACATGACTGGCCAAGAAACTGACCAAGACGCTACAGCGTCAAGACCTCGAAATTTGCGATCGTATCAATTTCCAACTACGTAAGTTTCAGAGTTCCGTAACTAAAGGGGAACCCTATTACTGAGAATTCACTGTCCATCCGTCCGTCTGTCTTCCGCTGTATCTCATGATCCGTGATAGTTAGAAAGTTGAAATTTTCACAGATGATGTATTTCTGTTGCCTCTATGTATAACAAAAAATACTAAAAAACATAATATTACAAATATTTAAGGGAGCTCCCATACAACAAACGTAATTTATTTTGCCGTTTTGGTACGGAACCCTTTGTGCGCGAGTCCGACTCGCACTGGGCCGGTTTTTTATCCTTTGCGGTCTATATAACATAGGCAAATTCGCGCAAATTTTCCATTCTATAGAACGGATTTTGTAGCAATTTTCACAGATTGCTTGGGGCAACAATTTAGACTTTGATTCATCACCATCACAATAGGATATCAGAAAAACAGTTACTTATCATCATATTTATGAAGTTTTTGTCAGTATCAATGTACGATGGTCCAAAATTGACACGGGCACCAAGTAGGTACCCAGTCATAGAACTCCTCCCAATGGATGTTTACTGGTATGGTGTACTGTGCCAGACAGGAATCATTGTACCCTCTTTCTATGGAGATTTACTTTCTTATTATTCCAAATCTACGCAGTAAGTAATATAGTTATGTTAGGGTCGTTCATAAACGATCATAATTCGCAGTATTGTAATCTTAGAGGTATCTTCAACTGCAAATATATTCGACGAGTGTCATATAAAATTATTGACAAATATTTGCCAGAGCCAAATTATACTACGTGCTAAGAATACGTTCGTTGTCAAACTTTACATCGTTTCAAACACATTGAAAATGAGATTCATAGCCACAACTTTATTTAAGTCTTCATAAAGCTTTGGAACGTGTTCATCATTATTTAGAAGTTTTGTTAGATTCATTATTTTATATATATATTTACTGATAGTTTCTAAGATTGGACTCTAAAGGTATAGGTACCTACATACATAAGACTAGCTGAAGCCCACGGCACAGAATACGGAATAGTACTTACATCCCACGGCTAGTTTTTTAGTTTTCAATTCGCACGGAACTCATTCCCGGGATAAAACGTCACCGAAGTTACTCCTTATAACATCAGCGCTATCTGCCAGTAAAAGTTATTTATTTTTAAATTGATGACGTGGTTCCTCAGAAACGAGCTCCCGTGCTTATCGGTTATGCAGTACTTGCATTAAGGCGGTTTCGAGATAAGCGCGAAAAACATATTTTTGACCAACAGCCCGGAAGCACAGATTAAAAAATAGTTACTACGTAAGGAAGCGCCTTGGATAGGTTAGTAGACTACCTAAAAAGAACTAGTCTTAATGTTATTAAGTACAGTTATATAATGAATGTTCGGCAACATAATACTTCGAACAAATTCGTTAATTCGGAAGTTTTTCGACCACATGTAATGTCGGATGAATAATAGGTCAACTGTTACAGTCGCAGACGTGACTTCGGTGAATTAAAATAAAAACGAAACGTTTAAAGTTGAAAAAAAATCGTTCAAATGAAATTCGATCAAATACTTTCCGAACTTTTTTAATAGCTACTCAGCCACATGACATAGCTCACTGTCACAATGGTGGCGTTATCTAATCTTGGATGCTCAAGTCGCACCTTACAGGTCTCCTGGTTGAGCTCCTGGTTGAGCGCTGAGCCTCGATTTCTTGAGATGCAGGTCTGTGGCCTCGCTCCACTCCTTCTTGTGCCATTGAAACACTGACCCACGGTACCATGGAGAGTCCCATCCACCTAAGAGTTATGAAGTCTTTACATAGATATGGTAACTTTTATTTTGTTTTTTTTTTTAACTTGTGGAAATGGGCATGTCGAACTTAAACCTCACAGTGCCTCCCTTTATGCGTGCGTATTCAAAGATTAGGCTATACCTATGAAGGAGTTTACCACGACCTCGTCTCGGTTCGTTAGGGCATCGTTATCCCCACTTTCAGACATTGGGCGCGCGCAGAAACACGATGCGACGCGGCTCCTCTCTGGCCATGCTTCTGCCAGGGTGAGGTTATCCTGAACTATCGCCCTCAGACCGATCCGTTTCAGATCGCCGGCACACGGTACGCTTTCTGAGACCCAGAAAGAAGATGGCCCTGATGGCCGTGATGGATTTCCCGTGCTTTTCCGCCACATTCTCCACTCGCTCGCACTTGTGAGGCTCACCGCATCAACGGAGACCGTATGATATTCTCCGCTGTAGACCACAGAATTGCAGCGTTAATGGTCGTCAGATCCGTCGCCCATACTGGAGCCCCGTACATAGCCATGGATAGCTCGATCCCAGCGTAGAGCTCATACAAGAGTAGTCGGACAACCTCCCAATGTTTTAAAATCTAATGATACCCCACACGACACGAGAAAAAGAAATCAACCCCGCTTTATTTGTAGGAACCTCCCCTACAAATACTGGTTGATATTGATAAAGTGGGATTGAAAAAATAGTTTTAATAATTTTATTGAAGCACTTTGTCGGAATAGTAAATACACATTTCGTGCAACATTTCATCTTTCTAGCACTAACCTTTTAGGAGGTAAGCAGAGGATGGACGGACATGACGAAACTATGAGGGTTCCGAGATTTTTACTACGGAACCCTACAAACAAAACGATTGTAGACGGGCGCAGTGCCAACTGTAACTGCAAGGTGTAAATGCTGCAATTGCACACTCAACGCATTTCCGAGACACGACGACGTTATGACTTCGAAGCAATAACTCATATTTACAGCTTTTTACACCGAAATGTCAGGAAGCAATTTGTACAACTAGTTATGTCCCAACCGTGATGTTGGAACGTCACTGGAAGCCCGGGGCAAAATTTATGAAATTGCATGTTAAAAGCCACTGAATTTACTTCCAAGATGGACCATATCATTACTAAATAAAGGTTATTTTGCAATGACTTTACAAATAAACCATTGTTGCTCGGGCAATATATGGGGAACGTTAAGTAACGGTAGGGTTGTCTGCGATTTATGCTCAGCTAAATCTTTTATTGGTATCGAGTATAATACACACTATTTATTACTTTAAATTAGGTGGGTTAAAGTTACTGATTGTATGTCTAAAATGTTTTAGCTTGAATGAAACTTGCCCGCTCGTAACTATTACCACAGAATATATAGTAGGTAAGTAATTATATACTCTATTACCGTTATTATTGATTGTGTATATTAGAACTATTAAATGCAACTATTAAGTAGGTAAGTGAGTGTCGAACACGTCAAAAATTGACACAACAACCGACTTCAAATTACCGAAATGGGACCAAATAATTGTTGGAATGGGACCAAATTGAAATGGGACCACTTGGGAAGTACTAACTTTCATTAAAAAAAAACAAAATCGGTTCACCCAGTCCAGAGATATAAGGTAACAAACATAAAAAAAACATACAGTCAAATTCAGAACGTCCTCCTTTTTTGGAAGTCGGTTGAAAATACTTAGCAACTAGTATAATTGTCGGAAGTAAACAATACCTAACACCCGTCTCACAATTACTGTAGTCAAAGGTAAGTACATATAAGAATCCATATCATTTACCCCATTGCGTCAGCGAGGGTTATGTTTTTCGCGCATGTATGTATGTTTCTTTGTTCCCCTCTACATGTCAAACGGCTGGCTTTATTTCAATGAATGAGGTCTCATATGAAACGTATTTATGTCCTGAGTGTCATAGGGTACTTAGTTAATAATAAAAAACCCGACTGCATTTAACCAGAGATTTAACTTAAGCAGATGGGACTCAAATATCAGTTCAAACTTAGAAGGAATCTGAGTCCCGCTCATAGTTAAATATCTGGTTAAGTGCAGTCGGGGTTTTTTTTAATATTATATAATTTTTACGTTAGAAGTTTATAACATAAAAATTACAAACTATTAGTTAGGAATAATAGTTTTTAGGTATAATCTTTCAAAGTGAATTAGTGTGAGTTAAAGATAAATACTAACTTAGTAGCTACGGGTTGCCGACCCTATTCAACGTCTCAATATGCTCAGTGATTTTACATAACTGTGGATAGAAGTCAAGATAGCTTTGTTTGACTGAAACTGAAATGTATTTTAAGATATCTTGGCTTTATAAATTTGCCAAACATTTATCTATCATTACTGCAGTTTCAAACTACTTTTGTATTATTTTAGATATTAAAAGTGGACGCCTGCGGTTTCGTCCGCTTGACAAATTATATACACAAAAAAACCTTCCTCGAGAACCACTCTATCTATTGATGAACACCGCACCAAAATCCGTTGCGTAGTTTAAAAGATCTAGGCATAGTTACATAGGGAACGGAATCGCCTTTGTTTTATACTATGTAATAATAAAGAACCTTTTAAACTTCCCCGGGACCCAAGTATTCTTCGCGACACAAGGTCCACCAGCTGACAGAAAGACAAGAGGATATAAGTGCCTGGAAACGCCTCATATTATGTGGGATCAACTAAGCGATTGGTACCTGTGGCTCTTACCCTACCCTTTCGGCCATAAAAATATAATTTTGTGTACCTACTTATAATTTTGTTTTTGCTCAGATCTTGATTAAAAACCAAAAGAATGGCTCTTAAAAATATTAATAAAGTAGGTATCTAACAATGGTGACTAATTGATCACGATTGTTAGATATTTTTACGAGCTACAATTTTGGTTGTATTTCTGTAATTTGTATTGTTAGTACTTTGCATATTACGTACCTATAATTTCTTCAGATGTCCAAAGGATGTCTAGAATAGATAGCTGTTTAGTGACGAAGCCGTCTATACTTACCTGCTTTACTTTTAAGACGTTATTATTAGACGGGGAGTGCGATTTAGTAGACAATCGTCACATTACGCTTCATCAGTTGTTCCCAACCGGTGGTCGGCAGAAGCCTATTATATTAGTAAAACGAAAAGTAACACAAACTCAGGTTGGGTTGCGCTGCATTTGCGTAAAGAACTTCGTTCCTGACGGGGGGGGTCCCCTGAGCGCACAATTTTTTTTCATTTACTAAGTATCTTTCTGGTTTACATACTCCTAACTATTGGTACTTTTGGTAGGTATATACAAGCCCACAACCCTTGTGACCTGCTTCTGTAGGTCGGTTGCTAGAACGCCGTCTCCAGGCTGCGGTCATGCGTGTATTGAAGTCTATGGTGCCCTCGCCGCACACTTCGGAACCCAACGCCCTCTCCCGCTTGGGCGCCTCCTTTGCGAGCACAAATAGAGAGCACTGTAGAGCATGAACCTTTTCACATGTAGTACGAGCCCTTTTTTTAAAGTTCGCGACCGCCCCTACGTCCATTGTCAGGCGCCCCAGGTACGCACTCAACTCGACTATACGAGAAGTTAGAAAGACGTTCCGTGATACACGAGCGCCTCCCTAACGTAGCTCCTGGGCAAGGTGTTACAATGTTAACGATGTCAATAGACACCACCACCACCAAATCGCCCCGCGACACTGGTTTGTCCGCTAGGGTTTTCACGCGCATGGTCGTGTTCACGGTGGAGCGCCCCCGACAGAAGCCCTGAGGCAGATCGGCAGGTAACTGGACGGTGAGTCCACAGGCCGCCCGCAGTACGAGCCTTACATCTACAGCGATTGTAATAATAACGGTACAGAGTCCAACATAGAGCAGATCGAGCGTAGTTTAGGAATGGAATTGGTGAATTCATTTGATTTTCGACTTACGGCCCAGGAATGATTGATGAAGCAAGTTGACTCAAAGATTCAAGACTTTGGGTACGAATTAGGTACCAGTAACTCTGTACTAACATAAAAAAAGGTATAAAAGGTCACTCGCTCCCCAGTTAAATTTCCCGCATGACAGGAATACTAAATATAGACCATTACGACACAAACTAGTTTACAAATTAAATCGGAAAAAAGTCAATCTTAAAAAGGATGGTTCAGTGAATATTAAAAGTTTCTGAAGAATTCTAGAAGCTTATTCTTTACTTTATTCTTTAAAAAGATTTACTACGATAACATATCCCGGAGATAAATGCCCCATTCCAAATTGTCGGCTTTCCTTCCCAAATTTTTAAATACAATAAAGCATCAAACAAAGGATCATCCAAAATATTGTAATCAGTATTTTTAAAACCACATTTCTGTCATCAACTTTACTCGTTGATTAGTTAGACAGAACTGGGTCGATCTGGACGGAAGGTTTACCCTTTATTAAAAGAAATCAAGTAACTCTAACTTGTTATAAGTATGAGACCCTTAAAGAGACCCCAATTTGTGTAAGAAGTTTATTGCCTTGCAAATTGAACAAATCGTTAAATTATTAGGAAAATTAAATTAAAATTTGTAGGTAGGTAGAGATGTTTTACCATTCAGGGTGACATATTTGATGAAAAGGGCGCTTCCTTTTTTATTAGTAGCCGGAGATTCTAATTTTTAACCCTTATTCCAACCTTATTTAACAGTTTGTTAAACAATCTTAGACTTTGTGGTTAAATTCAAAAATATATCTGTTTCAATATAGACATTTGGTAAATCCGACTAAGGTTCAACTACAAAATATCCAAAGATGCAAGGGTTCAAATTGTTTGAAAATTAAATTTGTGAATGAACAGAAAGTTCACAGAAAATTTGTTCAGGTAATCTGACATTATCTGGCAAGGATGTTGCTGAATAAACAAACGATAAATAATACTAAGAAGTTTATCTCTCAGTAAGACAGGATAGTAGAACGTAAAAAGAATAATAAATAAAGGTAGACGGGACGACGGGTGACGTGTTTAATGCACCATAAACTGTAACCTTTCAGTTGCATCCAAGGTGTCACTAAATGGAAATTTATTTAACACTTTACTGTTTTGTTAAGTACAAAACTACTATGTTAACTTCTAGAATGAAATTCCGTTGCATTGCGTTCTGAAATGCTTACGGGAACACATTACCGGACGAACAATATCCATAGTGTCAAATTAGGAAATATTTATGTGCTAATTTTTGTCCACATCTGTCGTCTTAAAAAGGCTTGAGAATCATCGTTCTCGGCTCTCAGTCGAAAATCTAACGTACGGTATAAGTACTTATATTATTTTATCTGTGATCATAATAGCTTCTGATTGAAAATTAGGGTGGATATACACCTGAGCACTTTCTCAAGGTTTTCTTTTGTATGTAATGTAGCATTCCTATGAGAAACTGCAACCTTTGATTCTGGAAAGGGTGATAGGTACATTACAACTTAATAATTATATTGTAGAGCGGCTCGTTGTTCTGTTACAAGTAGGTAAATCCTCTAGTCCGTACTAACCTTAGGTAATGTCTACATCTGTTCTACTTTTGTTACCGTCGCTAACAGGAACCTATTTCGTGAATTAAAAGTATCCTAATTTGTAAAAAGATTTAACCTATCTACAAAAATTAACAAATAGCCAGCCTTCTGGTCCCGAGAAGCATCGATTAGGCGTTTAGCAATGTTTCTGTAAAGGCAGCGAGCGCTCGGAGTTCATGACCCGTCTCAACCCGAAACGGCTCATGTAATTGTAATCACCTGCTAGGTTAGCGTATTTACGCAGTTTGAGGCCTTCATCCGATGCAGCAGCAGCACCGGCACATCCAGATGTGATTGGAAGGTGTGAAGGTGCTAAGGTGTCAACGCATGTAGCGTCCCACACTAAAGGCCTTCCCATCGTCCATTGTAGTAAAGACATATCATCCGGCATTTTTCCATCACTTCGTGGTAACCCATCTGGCTCACGTACGGCTGAAAGGCCTGTGGTGGAAAGAACCCGACGAATTATGTCATTTGGAATAGCGTACCGCGGCATACGACCTGCGCTTCTGCTGCAAGAAAGGCCATGGTTTACTAGAATAAAATAAAATAAAATAAAATAACGTTTATTATCTTTGAAATTTTCAGAAAATTATTTAGATTCGTCAGAAGTTGGTGTGACTCTACCGAGGGTTCCAAAATGCAACGAGACTGAGAAGAGCCCTCAAGAAACTCAGCTCGGCCTTTTTCAAAATATTTCATCTTAAATCTAATACAGAGTTATTTAGAAAGGAGCAATTCGTTACGTTGTCTAGATAGTCGGGCTACTCCATTCTTATATGTATCGTCTTCCTACCTGTCTTGACCTACCGCCATTGATTAGTTCACGATACATGTAATAAACAAATAATCCAACTTTGACATAATAATATTACTTAGTAGGATGAGTGCAAGACCCAATTAGACGTGAGCAACTCCGGAACAAGGTTGAGATTGGAATTACTCAGCATCACATCAAGTCTAGGCGTGAATATCCTCTGGCTGGAAACCATGCTTCAAGCCATGGTCTCCAGCGCGTGTAGGTGGAACGCGGCGGTGTCCTTGTTCTTCTGCGAGCAAGTCATGCTCGCGAAGGAGGCGACTGAGAGGGAGATAGAGCGTACTCTCCCCGCTGTGTTTCGCAGGCAGCGGCCAGGGTGCCGCAGACTCATTTACGCATAGGACGCGGCGAATTAAAAAAAGCAGTGCATCAAACTGTTATAACCGCAGGGTATTATGTCTATAACAACCTGTAATAAACACTATAGGTCTTATATGGAGAGTGCTTTAAATGTATTCAAAGTCCCAACAACAAACTCATACTTAGTTGGACAACGAATTCGATTTCGATTCGCTTTCCAACCCTTCCAAAGTAATTATCCTTTTTTGCCTGACCGTATAAAGTTACATTTACTGATTTGTTTTACGCATGTAAACTATAGGTATAGGCACAGATATAAGAATACTATACAATACTGATCACGAAAAGTAGAGTAAAAAGGCTGTGTGTTGTACACATGTGTGTGTAAAACAGGTCACATTATACGTTCACGTACTTGCACTCACACAAATGCAAAGCTCAACTTGCGCTTTTATACCAATTTTTTCGATCACTTGACACAATTGAAAACTGTCAATGCTGACCGGACTACGGCCAAATTGCTCCAATTATTTAGTTAGTACTTTTGCCGCTTATCGGGAAGTTTTGTTTCCATAATAGAACTACGACAGGATGCATACAAACCTACCCACCACGGTGCCCGGATCGCCGCCACAGCCTGTGCCGAGTATGGTACAGGTCCTGACGGCAATCGAGAGGCGCTTCATGCCGTTTCAGGGAGTCACACGCGGCACAAGCGCGGAAGGCCAAGGGGCGCGGCAAAAAGAGTGGCACCCCTGCCGCCTCCTCTTCCTCTAACATCGCTCCCGCTGCTTCTTCACATCCCTCCAGACGGGAAGGATGGGAAGTAGTGGGGGCCAAGAAGAGGAAGATGAAGGCCGCCAAGAAAGCGGCCAAGAATGCGGCCAAAGCCACCGCGGCGACGGCGCCGAAGAGGCCCCACCCTCCACGCTCCACCGCCGTCGTCCTGTTGGTGACGACGGTAGGTGTAGAGAAGGGGGTGGGGTACGCCGACGTACTGAAGACCGTGAAGTCCTCAGTCAACCTCTCGGCCCTCGATATACAGGGGGGCTCCGGTGCAAGACGACACGCACCGGAGCTGCCCCCTGCGAGACTGCTTCCTCCGTCAGGCTCTTCACGCAGAGCCTGACGGAGGAAGCAGTCTCGCAGGGCAAGGTGGTGGTGGCGGTGTCTCTTGACATCGCCAACGCGTTCAACACCTTGCCATGGAGCTGCGTTAGGGAGGCGCTCGTGTATCACGAAACGCCTCTCTACCTCCGTCATATTGTCGGGGCCTATCTCTCGGAGAGGGCCATAGCTTTCCCCAGCTGGCTCGGGCCAGCTCGGCGAGATGAGTCGTGCGGTGTTCCGCAGGGGTCGGTCCTGGGGCCGCTTCTGTGGAACATTGGCTACGACTAGGTGCTGCGGGGTGCGTTGCCTGAGGGCGTCGGCGTAACGTACTACGCCGACGATACTCTCGTCACGGCGCGGGGTGCAACGTACCAGGAGGCAGCACTCAAGGTCACGACGGGGGTTGCTCAAGTCGTGGGTCGGATACGGCGGCTGGGACTGGAGGTGGCCTTCCACAAGTCCGAGGTTCTGTGTTTTCACAGACCTCGGAACGGTCCACCTGAAGGTTCCAGCATAAATGTGGGAGGCGTTAGCATCGGCATCAAGCCCTAGATGAAGTATCTAGGGATCGTACTTGATAGCCGATGGAACTTCGGACCACATTTCCGAAGTTTGGTCCCCAAGGTGACACAGGAATCGGTCGCGCTTTCGCGACTGATGCCCAACCTAAAGGGACCCAGCGCTTCCTGCAGGAGACTGTACCTGGGGATCGTGCGGAGTATGGCCCTATACGGGGCTCCCGTATGGGCGGCCAACAACTCAACGCTCCTTAACAGACCGTTGAGGCCCTTGGCCGTCAAAACAATAAGGGGCTACCGCACGATCTCCGGAGAGGCTGCATGTCCCCTAGCCGGGACCCCTCCATGGGACTTGGAAGCGAGAGCCCTTGCGTCATTGTTCCAATGGCGCAAGGAGGCGCTGGAGCGGGACCACAGGCCTGCGGCTCGAGAAATCGATGACCAGCGGTCCCAACTCTGCCAGGATCTCATGGAGTTATGGAGGGTGCGACTTGAGCAACCCAAGTGGGGTACCACCATCATCGCGGCGGTGAGACCGATCATGGACGATTGGCTGCAGAGGCCGTATGGTGACCTCACGTATCGTGCGACGCAAATCGTTACCGGGCATGGATGCTTCGGTAGCTATCTGTTTCGCATCCGTCGTGAGGTCACACCCCGGTGTCAACACTGCGAGGTTTCCGACGACGACACCGCACTCCACACGTTGGTGGAGTGCTCAGCGTGGGCGAGTCAGCGCCGGGACCTCGTAGTGGGTCTGGACGTGGATACCCTCTCGCTGGAGACCATGCTTCAAGCCATGGTCTCCAGCGGGAGTAGGTGGAACGCGGCTGTGTCCTTCTGCGAGCAAGTCGTGCTTGCGAAGGAGGCGGCCAAGAGGGAGAGGGAGCGTACCCTCCCCGGTGAGTTCCGCAGTCAGCGGCGAGGGCGCCGCCGACTCATCTACGCCCATGACCATCGACCTCCATGGTCGGGGCCTGAGGACGGCGGGATCGACACCCATCGTCCTTACAGAAGCAGGCTAGAAGGGTTGCGTGCTGCCTTGCCCCACAGCACGCAACCAGATTCACTCACTGACGCGGGTTAAAACCCTACCCCAACGACGCGGGTTTCTCATCCCGACCCAACCCCCGCAGAGACCACAGAGGTGGTCAAAGTCCGCCGGGCGCCATTGAAAATAAGTTCTGCTTGTAACCAGAGACGCCCGGCAACAGACGTTAGAGCGTCAACGTCACCGTGTAGTTGGGGCACGAAGCTAGGTGTCGTGCAAGGAAGTGTCCAGAACAACACGGCCTCTCATTACTGGGAGAACACTACTTACATATATTTTTTTACCGGGACAGTTATGCAAGAATCCATGGAACTAGGATACGTATTATAGTGATTTTGATGCTTTTATCAATCAGTAAAGTAAAATAAAATAAAGAATAAGTATTACTAGGTGTGTAATTGACTGAGGGAGCGAAGCGACCGAAGTATCCGTTTCTACTTGCAGACTGGGGAGAATTTCTTTCGTCTGTACCTCTACATCTCTACATCTACGGGTTCTGTCAGATCATGTTTGCGGACGTATTTATCAACCGATTTTCATGAAACTTTACACACACACATTCCTTGCTTACAATGAATAACATGTGAATGATATTTTTTGGATTGGATGAAAAATTAAAGAGTACCAATAAAGAAAATTGAAAAATTAATTTTCTAAACAAAGCTCCCGAAGTCTACGGTTCACAGAACCACTAGTAATAACATTGAAACTAAAGTTATAGTCAAAATAATTCCAATGTCATACATGCCTGTGATTTGTGTAATTACTTTAAGAGTCTTCTATTGTGTATTAGTTTGTAAGGTTTTGTGTAATGATGCAGTTGGTGTGCTTATTGTAAAAAAATAAAATAAAATAAAAATAAAGTAGCCATGAAATACTACACTTCCTACCACTTCCAGGAAACAGGCGTTCTTAAATAATATACTTATGTTATAGAATCAGTTTCATTTAATTACGGTTCTAATAAAAACCAATTGGTAGCAGATTGTACAAGTATTTAACTAGTTATGTAACTAATAATCATTCTCTTAATATAGAAAGTTGTAGATACAATATAGTAACTGCTATACCTAGTGTAAAAGTTGTTTTTCCGATATTCCAATTTTGACACGAATTGTTACTGCTCTTTGAAATTTAACATAATAATTAACTGTGTTTACATAACATTCTGACTACTTAAAAGTTACAAAATCCCCTTGAAACGTCTTATACAAGTTAGAGGAGCTTTGTAACGCCTGAAATGTTCTTGAGAATAAATTTGATTCAGTTATCAGACCCTAACGTGCTTTAGAAAAGATGTGACTTGCATACACTTATAAGAGATTCAGGGAAGACGAGAGGAAGAAAGTTTTATAACTGGCCCCGAGGTATAATAAGAAATTGGTAAGCATTGTGTAATTCTTGAACATTCACATAACAAACTAACGTCGTATTTAGTATTTACTAGTCAACACTCGTTTTGCAACTATTGATTGTAGATTGATGTTATATAGCTTACTAGCAGACGCCCGCGGCTTCACCCGCTTGACAAATTATGTATACAAAACCTTCCTCGAGTACCACTCTATCTATTGGTGAAAACCGCATCAAAATCCATTGCGTAGTTTTAAAGATCTAAGCATACATACAGAACGGGCGACTTTGCTTTCAACCGACTTGCAAAAAATGAGGAGGTTCTCAATACGAATGCATGTTTTTTTAAATATTTTTTTAATTTTAATATTTGTCATATCTTCGGACTGGGTGAACAGATTTTGAATTTTTTTTTAATTGAAAGTTACAATTATACTTCCCAAGTGGTCCCAATTCAATTTGGTCCTATTCCGACAATTATTTGGTCTCATTTCAGTAATTTGAAGTCGGCTGTTGTGTCAATTTTTGACGTGTATTTTAATGTTAATATAGACTAGCTGATACCTACAGTCCCGTCTATGTCGAATAACTTATAATGACAGTAATTTTTTTTCCAGCAATCCAATTTTGCTGCAACAAATGTCTAATGTGGCCCCGTAAGCTGGACTTTATGTAACCATCTGTGAAACCCGGAGATTAGTGTTTCCATACAAACATAGATAAGAATGAAAAATAACTTTTTGCAACAAACTCATTTTGTCACTTTTTTTTTTAATTTTTGGTAAATTTTGTTTACTGTCTGTCTGCATGGATTACATAACGGATTTTCGTGCGCTTCTTTCACAGTCAGGCTAAGCTCAACTTGTGACAAATAGAATTGTTTCATAAAAAATTTAAACGGCAGCAAAATAGTTATCGGCATAAATCAATTCCACGCGAGCGCAACAGCGGTCACCATTAAATAGGTGTTTATTATATTATTATTTACTTAATAAATTAAACAGCCACTTTATCAAGATGTTCATTCGTGTGTTGAACATTTATCTTTACCGATTTTACTCAAATGGACGATTATTTTACTATTAAAAGCCTCTGTTAACTGAACCGTACATTGAGTACGTCAGTTTCCATTATCGCCTTTGTATCATCGTTGATGACGCATTTCAGATAATATTCGTATCTCAGCAGACCGTTTGAAACAGCAAAGGTTAGTTAGTTTGCAGTGTTTGTTCATTCTAAAGGTGCCTATATGATTCATGTAGTGAGCCTTTGTTGTCACATTATGCTGTTACGACCAAAAATTTATACATTATCATCTACTCAGCCTTTTCCTAATCTATTTAGGGTCAGCTTTTAACTGCGAAGCTATTGAACTCCTAACTTTATTTTCCGTAAAGAGCCTGCCATCTGACCTCCACAACCCATTGGATATCGAAATTCCGTAGGGCAGTCGGATTTTTTTATTTACACAAATACTTAGGTAAAATCGTAACCGTCGTAACAGTCCCGAAGCGGATAGTAGAGGAGCATAGAATGGAGGTATGTCCCATCTTCGACAGTTGCCTATTTTTATTATTTTATTAGTTTTTATCGGAGTCCCCATGTAACCTATTTTATTTAACAACGTAAAAATTGCAGGTTCGTATATTACTAAAGATTTTCTACCAAAGGAAAACTTGTCAACAAACTTTGCGGAGATTAGGGAAGTAACCCAACCTGTCACAGTTACCTTTGCAGGTAACATTACAAATGCTCACATTCATATTATATGTATGTGGTGAGAGAATGAATACACTTAAACCCTTTGAAATGTTCTTTCATACATTTTCTACGAACGCATCCTCACTTGTCAGTATCAGTGACGACTCAGTCATCACTACGCATCATTAGGCTTCACTGATATGTCTGAATCGATAATCGACCATAAGTGAATTCATACCAACTGAAAATCTTTCACGAGTCCGAGACACCCAGGACTTTAAATGGCGGTGCCATAGCGGCTGCCACGTAAGATTTTGTTGCCTTTCATCAACATTTCATCGCAATGCAACGGATTTCAAATTTAGTTTTCAAAATTATAACTTCACGGTGTATAGCTGCTTATTTTTATTAAATTAGGGCATAACACACTTTCTAGAGTTTCTAGGGTGGCGGCAATAGGCTTGCCCCCTATTACGTAGGACTAAAAATACTTGCCAACTGTGCGTGTGTAATGCGCCTCTGCCTTCGGGGATATAGGCGTGATATGTGTGTGTGTGAAAATCTATCTTACTGAGGTGAACCCAATTCTGTTGTCAATTCAATTCATAATGTTATAAAGTGTAGGTTTGAATCCTCTGATTGGATAGCATTTAGTTACATCATTTTAATAAATCTTCAGCTACGTAATGTTCCGTTCCGAAATGTTCTTCGTGATAAAGGGGTGTAATGGGATTGCCGCCGGCCGGGAGGAACGCCAGTTGATTTAGCAATGTTAGAATTACGAGTACCTTCCTAAATGTGAGCTCGCTTCCGAACGTACGTTAGTGCACTAAAATGCAGACCTAACCAACCCAACTCACACAGCACCCAGTCGGTATTCACGAATACAAAACAAAGCATCAGCTATTGCGTTTGTGGGTAAAAAAAGTAAAATAAATCTCTTTGTGTTTTCGACAGAATACATTTTTTTTAATATTTTGCATTCGGGCTCATGCACTGTTTTTTTATCAGATTCATCATTATTCGATCGTTAAACCAAGTAAAATAATATTTGCTTTTGGATTTTAGGCCTCATTATTAATGTTTTATGCTGCGTACGTAACTTAAAATAAATATGTTACTTATTGTCTTGTCCATCGGTTCTCTTCAGATATGTAACACTCTCACATACATAACCAAATAAAAAAAATAATTATGCCAACATGAAGGAAATAGTATTTGTATACATACAAGTCGAAAATATCTTCGTACCGAAGTGCAAACTTGTGCGAAACGGGAAACATGAATAGAATATAGAAACGCGGCTACATACCGAATAGGGTCGCGTTTTTCCTGATTTTAGATAAAAAAAATTGACTCCATTAACCTTATCTATCAAATATAAGGGTGAATATATAATCCATAATACGAATAACGTCTTATATTTTTTTTATGACGTGATTATCCTCTTCCAAAAGTATTATATCTTTGGGACTCACGTCTGCTTTTAAATTTGCTCCTTAGTATGTTAGATCCGTAATTTTACTTATGCATAGAATACAGAAAGGGGTACATATAGAATGATAAGGTATCAGAGACTAAGAAAACTTAATGCTTTATTCAGTTTTAGTTATAATTTTACTAGCGGAGGCACGCGGCCTCGCCCGCTTGATAAATTATATCCTAAAAATCTTCCTCGAGAACCACTCTCTCCATTGGTGAAAACCGCATCAAAATCTGTTGCGTAGTTTTAAAGATCTACGCATACATACAGAACGGGCGACTTTGTTTTATAATATGTAGTGATAGTGATATTTTACCGCTACCCTTTCTGCGATACAGGCATTTTTTTTTAATTCCGCGAGGTTGCTCCCATGTCCATGGCTGCGGGCGTCTCTGGTACACACCAGAAGGTATTTCCAGTGGCGCCCGGCGGACTTTGGCCACCTGTGTGACCTCTTCGGGTGCGATACAGGCATGATGTTTGTCTGTCTCATCACATATGAAGCTATTCCACGCGTGTAGCGTGTGGAATGAAGGAAGGAGCATCTGATAGTGTTTGATAAAAATATGGGCTACTTAAGACTAAAATCTCGGAAATTAGGTATTACATTCCTTTAGTTCCTGTTCCATACGTCACATAAAACTGCAAACAAATTAATTCCTTAGGTAATTAAGTAATTAATTAATTATATAATATAACTAGCTGATCGCCGCAGCTCCGCCCGCGTGATTTAGTTTACTCGTTCCCGGTTCCCATGGGAACACATTACCGGGATAAAAAGTAGCCATAACTCAGGGTGAATGTAGCTTTCCAATGGTGACACAAAAATACAAATCTTTCCTCAAACATACACACAAAAATACAAATCTTTCCTCTTTATAATAGTAGTGTAGATAAAGTTGAACTCAATGTAGGCTGTATACATTGCACCTCACAATAAGTCGTAGTGATACTCGTAACTACACAAATGGCTCATGTCAGAGCTCCCACTAACGTATAGTCTGGTTGTATGCTAGGTGCAGAACATTAGTCATGCCGAAACTAACATAGCTGTCTTGCACCAAGTGTAAATGGTCTGTCGAAACCGTTCACTGGACCACGCAACTTGACTTATGGTATAGTGTTCTCAATTACGGTTAGTATATCAAAGTATACTATCATAGAAACAACATGTTAAGCTGTAAAACTGTATCTACGAGTATCTACAAATTCATTCAACGCCCTAAGTTTGTGCACTACACGGAATTTTACTGATTCGGACGCCCGGAATGTTTCTGGCCGATATAGCAGGCTATTAAATGTAATACTAGCTTGTGCACTAGCTTGACCGTTTTTTTCCTGACCGAGATGGCAGCGATGAAAAGCGTGTTTTTGCTTCCGGCCGGCACCGATCCGTAATGTCACACTAAATATAAATACAGAAGAAGAACAATCTAATGTATGTACTTCACTTTGTATACCTCCTCTCGAGGCTACTATAAAAAGTAAGATTTAAGTAAATCCCAGGAATGTGTTCCTGTGGGACTTGTGGGAACCTAAAATTATTTCACGCCAGTGAAGCGCAGGCGTTTTTAGTGAGAATCAAAACTTTTCAACTTTAATGATATTTTTAAGTATACACAGTGAATTATTTACCACGGTTTTGAAGGACTTCCGAAAAGTATTCGGAAGTCCATAGTTTAATTAAATAAATCTAACTACTTTGCAATATTCCGCTACATGCAAATTACCCAACTCCCGTATTTATTCATGCACAAAACCGCGCTCCAAACCCACATAAAATTAGGCCAAAAGAACAGAGAAATAATTTTGAAAATAGAATAAATATGAGAGTTGTGTTATGCTCAGTAAAATCCCAACTCTCCGTAAAATTTTTGAAAAAATAATATTTAATCAATTGCTTTCACATTTTACAGACAATAAGTTACTTCATAACAAACAGTTTAGTTTCACTAAAGGCAGGAACACAACGGATGCAGGAGTTGCACTTGTGAAACATATATTTGATGCTTGGGAGGAAAAGCAGGATGCCATTGGTATATTTTGTGATCTATCAAAAGCTTTTGATTGTGTTGATCATGAGACTTTGTTTATACCTATTTCCCCTAAAGAGTAGGCAGATACATATACTCGTACATTTAACACGCTCACATTTCGCCAGTAACTCTATGGTCTGACGTAATTGCTGTGTCGTTTGAGATATCGTGTCCTTAAGAGGTGTGTACGTGGCTCCAGAGCACTATAAATGTCGATTGTCTTCTGAACTTTAATTTTTGGTGGCGGCAGAGGCAGTGTTGAGCGCGGAGGAGAGGCGTGTGTGACACCGCTGTGCTGGTCAGTAAAATTCCGTGTAGTGCACAAGCTACCATCCGGGGTAAAATTCCGGACGGCTGGAGCCGTAAAATTCCGTGTAGTGCACAAACACCCTTATTGCTACGAGCGTGAACGTCAAGAAGGACAGATCTTCGAGTGACCACGGCCTGTGCAACCTGATCGAAAAGTCAGCCCTTACAAAGGTTTGTACTTCTATTCTCTAGTTCGTGCTAAAAGGCTTTATTTCACTAAGTGAATAAAGATACTGTACTCGTATAATGCTAAGCAGACTGTACTAATGAATTTTGTATGAGGTGTTCCACAAACTATTCTAACATACTCGTATTATCCTTCTGTACATCCACATGCCCCTGTAAATCAATTATGCAGCACTTGGACGCTTCATGAAAATTATTGATGAATCTTGGGAATTCTAGTTAGTTTGTGAACACCCATTTTGGACAAAATAATAATGACAATAACTGTTTAGGTAATTTGTTGAGCTAATTTGCGATATAATCGCCAATCTGTACAAACAAATTTTCAGTAAATGCTTAGGCTTTAGGTTACACGTTCAACTGCGATAGCATTATAGAATTTTGTTGACTTTATGATAGTAGGTAGGTATTTAGATACTAGCAGGCGCCCGCGGTTTCACCTGCGTTAAATAGTTTAGTTAGGTTTACCTACTAGAGGTCCGACAAAGATCGAAATTTGACTGCACTCCTTCTCTATATTATAAACTATTAAAGGTTGTTTTAGGGTCCAGTTTTACCCTTTGGGTACGGGACCCTAAAAAGTGCACCCATACGTGTTTATTGAGCGGAGCGAAGCGGAGCTCAATCTTAGGCGACAAGTGTAAATCGTTTGTGTGCCAATTACTTCGAAACGGCTCGACCGATTTTGACCAAATTTGGCATGCTGGTCGACATCATATCCGGGAGTGCATATCTCTGAAATCATGAAATAGAGCTGACCACGGAGGAATAATCACCGAAAATGTTCTGGACATCACCGAAAAACCAGATGATTAAATGGTTGCCATGGAAACACGTGCGTCAACAATGAAAATAGTGTTTGGTTTCATTCGATTAATTAATTTAAGTGTTCGATTCTGATTCTGATTCTGATTCTGATTCTGATATGTAACAAAAACGGGTTCATTAAAATTTTTAATCCTATTCTTTGTCTTACTACCGATTTGTGTTCATAATCATCACTCTTCATAATTTTATTTTTCATACTTTTTTTATTCATACATTTTTATTACTATCATCGGAACTTATAACAGTTAGTGATTATAATTATAACCTAACCTACCCATTTTGTTTACAAATATTACAAATTTTACAAATATTAGAATAAAACACATTTATGAATGTTATAGTTATTTATTCGAATGATTATGAGTTTCGATCATTAGTATAAACAAATATATTAAAACAAATATTAGTAAAAAACTAAGTGTATAATTTGTGATATTATGAATTTAAATGATTATGTTTTTTAATATTTAGTTTTAATTTTTTTTATGAATAACGATCATTATAATTTTAAATGGTATGAGAAACATTTTCGGACCTCCGATGATAGGAGTTGAAAAGTTATGTAAGACAATGCGCACCCAATAAAAACATTTGTTCCGCTCAACATTTGCAATTAGCAGCATGCATTGCATACCTAGTTTAAATGTACCGATACACTGTACATTTAAATAAACTTATTGAAACTAGGTTATGTCAATACGATATATAAACTTCCTGTTACTACGACATACCCTTCGGTTTATTTGGCAAAATTGAGCCAAAGCCAAATACATTTTCTTTAAGGCGAGTCTCTCATTAATGCCGACTAACTAATGCCAAAAAATAAATAGTAAGTAATTACCTCTATTGAAGGATGCTTTCCGCAAATACTTATACAAAACATTATTTGTATACTATTTTCTAGGATACTGTAAGGGGTTATAGTATATCCTAGATCTTTTCACTACGAAATTAACTGAATATAGGTACCGTAAAATTTCATATTGGGTGTCGTTTTTTGGTATGCTGAGTAAGAAATTTATGTCCATTTTGAAATCCAATATGGTCGCCGCATATCGTAGTTCTGTAAAACTTCATGTTGGGTGTCGTTTATACCTATAAATTAAATAAATAGGCATATCTTTATTCGTGTAGAACACAAAGTAAAACAAACACACTTATAAAACGCAAGATTATTGCTTTTACAATGACTTGTACTGTAGGAAGGTATCGATAATAGCCTTACGACGGGTTTATGAATTGAGAATTTGGGCGTACTCAGTGGATGCTCAACTTCAAATTCTCAATTCAGAAATCGGCCGATAGATACCTAATAGCCAGATCGCAGCATCAGAGATATATTAATCATAAGGTACTTTTAATTAATTAACAAAGAAAGTAAAGAGGCATTTCTTAAAAGCGGTTATATTTCTGTAGGCACCTAGTTTATTTTTCATGTAAATGAATATTCCTCTTAATTCAGATCTTCTTCCTTTGAAGTATTTTCTCGGTCCGACTTAAAACGGTCTCTTATTAACACTGGTTTATACTATCATAAAGAAAATTAATTGACTGAAAAGCGGAAAATGTTTGCCAGATTGCTTTGGCAGTTGAACTCTGAAAACAGCCAATTTTGTCATCGTAATTAAGCACCAATCAATCATTATGAAGTCTATTTGTCTGTGTGACTCAATAGTAGTTGCCTCCAAATATCCTTTCATGACGTATTACCAGAATATAAAGTACGAGTACCTACCTACCCTAAAGGTGTGTTTTTTTCAGAATCTTAACTGATTAGGCTAAATACATACACATACCCACAAACTCTTAAGGCCCTTCTAAACGGGCCATGTTTTGCTGCAATTTGTGGCTGCAACACTGTGGCCCGGCAACATTGCAAGCAATACCGGCCAGACAAAACAATATTGCAGTAATGTCCCGGCCATATGGCCAAACATGTTATGTGTTGCCATTTATGGCCGATATTGCCCCGACGGGTTGCCGGACGATCATTAGGCCGTCGATTTTATGCAATATTGCTCGGCCAGTTCTTTTAATGTTAAAGTTAGGTTTAAAAGTTGTTTAAAAGAAAATCGAAGTCACTCTTTGACATTCTAGTAAAGTTGTTAAATAATTTACTATCAAGGCTTATTTCTAGACTCAAATTATCTAAAGTTTAACGCCTATTTAAGTAAGGTCGAATCCACAATCTCTTCTTTTTCTGTTTATTTTTTAATAAAACAATATAAGCTGCTGCAACAAGTGTGATTTCGTCAGCCATTGTTGCCGGTTTGTGTAGCCCGTTTAAGAATCTGCACCAAGAGCCATACTATTGCAGACATATTGCAACACATTGCCCAGCCATTGATTGTTCGGCCATCAGTTACAATAAAATATTGTTGAGATTGCCGGGAAATTAGTTGCCAATAGTGAAGCTACAAATTGCAGAATAACATGGCCCGTTTAGAAGGGCACTTACATTTATAGGTATACATATAGCGGACACCCGGCTTCGCCTGCTTGACAATTTGCCAAGCGGGCGGCATATAGGTACACAAGATTTTCATCGAGAACTCTATTCATTGGTGAAAACCGCATTAAAATAGAGGATTTGTTGCGTAGTTTTAAAGACCTTAAAAATGAAAATTAAAAAATGTGTTTATTCTAGTGGGTTACAAGGTAACATTTTTGAATGTCAGTCAGTTATAAAGGTTACAATTAAAGTCAAAATTGCTTCTAAATTTACATTTTCTGTCAGATTCGCAAAACAATAGGTAGAGCCTGAGAGAAAGAACCTGGCAATAAAACTCACGGCCTCTCTTTTCTAATGGTATGAAATTACAAACCCCCAAAGCAATCCACTTTTTTATTGAATAAACGCAGGATTAAAATTAAATTGCTTCATACCATATAATTCATATAACTTAGCCCTACTTTTGTAAATACCAGTAGTTGCCCAATCACAAAATTGTATATTACATGGGGCACACTAAAAGTTTTGCACTTCTAGCTAATCGGAACTATTTGAATTTCGAATGTTATATTTTTTTAACCGTTGCAACCTTCCTTCTCTAGTAATAAAAAAAAACAATTGGCGGGAAATCATTTGTCAATTGTTTTTTATCACATATCAAAGTTCTACGTATGCAACGAAAATGGAATTGAGTCGAAAAGATTTTAGAGCGATGATTTTTTATGATTTTAAAAGTTCTCTCTCTCCGCAAGACTGTGCCGCTCGTCTTCAAAATGCTTTTGGGAGAGAAGCACCTTGTTTGAGCACCGTGAGGCGATGGTTTGCTGAATTTGAGAGAGGTCGAGTTTCTTTACATGACGAATTTCGGGAAGGGCGGCCTTTAACAGCCGTCAACGAAAATAATGTGGCTACCGTTAAGCGGTTAATTGAAGAAAAGCCGCGGATTACCTATGAGACAATTCGAGGACTATTGGGGATTGGTATGTGTCAAATCCATAAAATTTTACACGAAGAATTGAAAGTTCGGAAACTTTGTTGTCGTTGGATCCCTCATGAACTGACTGCGGAGCAGAAGCGGGCTCGCGTGGAATGGTGCTCACAGATGCTACTGAAGTACGACCACGGACATTCTAATGCTGTTTATGACATTGTCACAGGAGACGAAACATGAATTTACTGTTTTGAACCCGAAAAAAAACAGCAATCTTGTGAATGGGTGTTTGAAAATGAGAACAAGCCAACAAAAGTGAGGCAGGCGAGAAACGTTAGTAAAAAAATGATCGCTTTTGTTTTCTCAGCTACGGGTCCCATCTGTACAATTCCACTTGAAGATCAAAAGAGTGTTAATACCGAGTGGTATTCTATCATTTGTTTACCCAGGGTAGAAAACACCCAGCACGTAGAAAACATGCCTTTAGATTGGTGGTCCTCCTGTTTTAAAAAATGGTTCGATCTCATGAAAAAATGTTTAAAATGTAAAGGAGAGTATTTTGAAAAGCAATAAACATAATATTTTGGTTTTAACATGTTGTTTTTTTAAGTTACGCAAAACTTATAGTGTGACCACGAGTATTTTTATAAAAAGTTTTTGACTTGAAAATGTTGTCGAACTAGGATTTAATTGTATTAAATAAGGAACCGTATAGAATGCTTGGATCTTCCCTGTTCATGTCGAGATTAGCTACCTTTTCACAATTTTTTTTTGGGCAAAATTGGCCTACATGAAATTTTGCTTAATTTAGCTGTGATATTAATAGGGAAAGCAGCCTTTTGCCCAAAATGGTCTGGTGGGAAGCAACGTAAAATTTCTCTCGCCTGCGGTTAACAGATGCTGAACAAATTGTCAATACATTTCGCAGAATGTGAGGTGACTCTAGCTGACTCACAAAATAAGTTTTGCAAGACGAATTAACTAAACAAATTAATAAATCTAGAGCCTTTCGTCGACTTCTCAAGTATATCCACATTAAAGTCACCACACACCCCAACACACTTTTTACTAGTGATCAAGTGCTTTAATACGTTGTCCATTATTAACTCTTTGGTTTGAGTTAATAATGGAATTCATAGGGAACGGGTGACTTTGGTACTCATATGTTATGATTAGTATGTAGGTTATTTTAAATAATTAAGGTTGAAATTCCAGCTCTTTGTTATAAAATTGCTTAATATATTACAACGACAAACGATAATATTATTTTTGACATGTCCACATTAATTAGAAATGCCTGTGTTTGTCTTTGTAACAAAGTTTAATATACAGTACCTACTTATGAAGCACTAAATCAAAATGCTGTCAGAACACAAAAGTTAGGCGTTACTTAACGCTGCTGGTTAAATTAACCACAGTTCAAGTTTAAACATATATTTATCATCATGTACTAAAAATGTTTATACTCGTACTACAAAATATAGTTTAAAAAGTCCTCCACGTAATTGCTGACTGGGAAGGTTCCGAGAATGCTGGCTGTGTTGCTACGTTGGATGGCGAAACTTATTCTTTGGGCCAGAAAATAGCCAGTCTTCAGGTCCTGAGAAGCATCGATTAAGCGTTTAGCAATGTCTCTATAAAGGCGGTGAGCGCTCGGATCCCATGCCCCTAGTGTTTCAACCCCAAACGGCTCAAATATGTAATTACCCGCTAGGTTACCATTTTTACGCCGTTTGAGGCTTTCCGCCGATGCAGCAGCAGCGCCGCTGCTGGCATATCCGGATGTGCTTAGAACGTGTAAAGGGGCTAAGGTGTAAACGCATGTAGCGTCCCACACCAAAGGCCTTCCCATCTTCCATAGTAGCAAGGACATACCGTTCGGTCTCGTATATAGGTAGGTACCTAACATTTACAGTCTCTAGCATTTGTAATTTCAACAACAACAACTACAACTTGTCCTTGGGGCGAACCAAAACTGATTCAGACACCTCTGCCAGTCGCTCACTTCTCAATTTTTCACTCACTTGCAACTTCCAAACTTCCTCTAATAGACTTACTCTATCCATTCTTCTCTATTCTATCTACTCCTGAAACCGCAAGAAAATTCGCTATTTTTTAAATGTAGGTACTGATATCTGCTGTTTTATTATAGTGCCTAGATATATTAGGATCATTAGCTCCTACATTAAATTTAAACGATAGCTGCATTTTTCACACTCAATTACTATTTATGAATGGGGCCTTTTCTGAATGGAATTCCTCTCTGAACATATTTCGTATTTTATCAAGTTTACGTAGAATACCTTTACTCCTTTCCCAAATTAAATCCTTCAACTAAGCGTTACTTACCTACACAAACCCCATCTGCTTGACTTTGAAATTTAAACCAAACGATACTTTATAAGACACTTAATCAAAACGCTGTCAGAACATAAAGTTATGCATTACTCCAACTAAAGCGTAAAATTAACCACGAATCAAATTTTAAATGGAATTTAGCAGTTTAATTTTACCTTCATTTTGTGAAATAATTTTACAATGTCACCTACAGATTACACAAAGTTAGTCGACACAATTAATCAAGTTGAAAGCACGTTGCGTGTGATCACGGTGAGATAGGTAGTAACGGCTTGTTAATAATATACATACATAATATGTACAACTCTTAAAACAGTGAGAGTACCTAGTCTCACTCATTTACGAGTTGTGGTTCGATTTTAGATTCAACTATGTTAAGTTCATCCAGATTCAACTAAAAGAACTAGGTAGGTTATTTAAAAGTTCAATTTTATTTGGTGATAATGGCCATTCACTGTGAGACTTAAACCTTGTTGTTTCTATACCGCATAGGCCCAAATGTGGGTTATCCCCTTTAAGCACTAATTTAAATCAATACCTACATATCATAAAATTATAAGAGGTCGATGTCTGTACATCGAAGATATACTTAATAGAGAAACTGTTGTAGGGGGGTTTTATGAACGCAATAGAACCCAAAACAATGGTTTTTAGAATTTTTGTCTGTTTGTCTGAATGTTTGAACCCCCTAATCTCAGAAACGGCTTAACCGATTTGAATGTGGTTTTCAGTAATGCGTTGTGGTTTATTCAACTTAACATTTAAGGTTTGTTTTACGTCATCCAGTTCATAAATAAAAGTTATGTCGATCTAAACTAACACGCAGGCGGAGCTGCAGGCAACAGCTAGTACATAATATTTTTACAATTGATTACACTAGAAGGAACTTGTTTGCTCTATATTGAAAAACACTTTCTATAATTTTCGCAATATCTATTCTTGAAACGTGACCGAACTATGTATTCGTATTTATGTAGTTTAATTTAATAAACTGTTTAGACCCCTTATGCTCCTCAATATGCATAAGTAAATTTTGTTCAGTTAACTCAGAAAGGAGAACACGATAAGATGCGAAAGGGTAGTGATTTCCGCAGAGGTCGTTTAGTAGAAGTTTATCTAAAGCGTTGCGTTGGTCCAATGGAACTCACAGAAAATATTGTATAAAACATGAAATAGAGGACGCGTGAAAATATGTTTTTCAAGGTTAAAACTTATTTCTTTCATCTAACAATATTATCGGCTACCTATAGAATCAAAGAATCGATTTCGTTTATTGAGTTTATGCACATAAAGAGCAAAGAATCAAGAATCAAAGAATCAATTTCATTTATTCAGTTTAGGCACATAAAGAGCACATATGAATGTCAAAATTTTACAATTTTGTCAAGTAATATTATAAAAATACTAAATTAAGTAAGTACATAACTAACCATTAGAAAATGATTCTTTCGCTGGTTCGGTAAGTTGGTTCTCCTGAGAAGAGACCAGCAAGAAACTCAGGTAGATTATCCATTTTCTTTTTTAATATTGTTTTGTTTACATTGTTACAATTAGTTTATATTGTATTATACGAGTGGTCAACAACAGAAGATTAGAGTGACCATGCATTTTTATCATTAAGATATTCGTCTACATTATAGTAGCCTTTCATCATCAAACATTTTTTAACTACTATTTGAAACTTATTAAGAGGCATGTCAACCAAATCCTGAGGAATTTTATTACAAATTTTTATACATTTGCCTACAAACGAATTACCAACTTTATGAAGTCTAATTTTTGTCATTGCCAGTTTATTTTTATTTCTTGTATTAAAATTATGGTTATCGGAATTTTTTTTGAAGAGGTCTATGTTCTTCCGTACATATAAGATGTTGTCGTAAACATATTGAGAAGCAACTGTTAAAATATTAATTTCTTTAAATAGTTCTTTCATTGAGTCACGGGGTCCGAGTCTATAGATTGCTCGTTTCTGTAATATGAATATTGTCTCAATATCGGTAGCTGAGCCCCACAGCAGCAGACCATATGACGTAACGCTATGAAACTAGCTACAATAAACTAATCGTGCCGTTTTTTCGTCAGGCAGTGACCTTATCTTTCTAACCGCATAGGCAGCTGAGCTAAGTCTTCCTGCCAAGGCTGTGATATGAGGACCCCATTGTAGTTTTCTATTTAGAGTTATCCCAAGAAAAACTGTGGTATTGGCATTTGAACTAATTCATTATTCATAGTAATATGAGTATCCACCTGTCTAACATTGGGCATAGTAAATTTTACACATTTAGTTTTCTTCGCATTGAACAGCAAGTTCTTACTTGTGAACCAATGCAATATTTCCGAAAGGGTAATATTTACATCGTCAAGTCTACTTTTTGTCTATCACTTTTAAAAATTAATGATGTGTCATCAGCAAATAATACTATATCACATGGATTTTTAGTGAAATAAGGAAGATCGTTTACATAAGAATAAAAGGGGTCCTAATAACGAGCCCTGGGGTACTCCCATGACTAATGAGGCGCCAGAAGAGTCGATGCCATTAATGTTAACTTTTTGTACTCTACCAGTGAGGTAAGACTCGAGTAAGCCAAGTGAGCTGTTCGAAACACCATAATAGCCTAATTTTAGTAGCAAAGTCTCATGATCAACACAATCAAAAGCTTTTGATAGATCACAAAATATACCAATGGCATCCTGCTTTTCCTCCCAAGCATCAAATATATGTTTCACAAGTGCAACTTCTGCATCCGTTGTGTTCCTGCCTTTAGTGAAACCAAACTGTTTGTTATGAAATAACTTATTGTCTGTAAAATGTGAAAGCAATTGATTAAATATTATTTTTTCAAAAATTTTACTGAGGGTTGGGAGTATGGAAATAGGTCGAAAATTTGAAGGATCACTTTTGTCTCCTGCTTTAAATAAAGGAATGATTTTACTGTACTTCATAAGATTAGGAAACTGATTTTCATCTATACATTTATTGAATATGAATGCAAGGTGAGGCGCTATAGCGGGCACTATTGATTTTATTATATTAGTGGAAATGCCCCAAAGATCCATGGTATTTTTTATATTTAGTTGTTTAAAAGTTTTAAGTATAGTGACAGAGTCAATATACTGAAAATCAAAGTTAATTCTACATTTATCAACACTAGATTTAAGAAGAGAATTGGCTACGTTTTTTGACGAATTTAACTTATTTGTAGTGGTGATTGGAACATTTGTGAAAAAAGATTTAAATGCATTGGCCACTTCAGAATCAGTTTTAATATGTTTATCATCTATTTTTAACTCGAAGGATCGATCACGTGACTTTGCTTTACAAGTTTTTTTGTTAATAACATTCCATATTGCCTTCGTTTTATTATCAGATTTTTCAATTTTAGCCCGTATATAATTAGATTTAGCTGTTGAACATACTTTTTTGAATAGTTTGGAGTACTTTTTAATTTGTTCAATTACTTGTAACTCATTAGTAATATAAATATTCTTTTTATTAGTAATATTATATTTCCTTCTACTTTTATAGATTCCAGGCGTAGCCCAACCACTAAATTTAATTTTGAATTGATTTACATTTATTGTTTTTTTAGTGGAAATGTTATCACATTCGTATTTGATTACTCCGAACAAATCTCCGTAATGATCATTCGGGTTTTTATCATTATTCAACTCCAAAAGAGGTACTTTATTCTTAATGTTTTCTTTAATTTTTTCTAATCTATAAGTTGTGATTGGTCTACAAACAATATTTTTTGATAATGGAACATGTTGGTATTTAAATCTAGCTAACTGAACTGCATGATCTGAATTTATAAAATGTATTATAGATTTCTCATCTACATCGCTGTTAGAAAAAATATTATCTAAGCAGGTAGCTGATGTGGCTGTGGTGCGAGTTGGTTCACAAAAAAGATTTTGTAAGTTAAAAGATTTAAAAAGGTTGAGGTTCTGAGAGTTTTTTAAAATATTAATATTAAAATCGCCACATACAACTATAGTCTTCTTACATTTACATACCTTTTTTAAGGCTTCCTCCATAATGGACTCAAACAGGTAGTAATCTCCAGAAGGAGGTCTATAGACGCTAATAATAATATATTGTTCTAGCTCTGCACATGATAGTTCAATATTTCGCTCACTTGTGAGTGCTACTACGTCTTTTCGGTCTTTTGATTTTAATTTGTCATTAATTAAAATGAGAGACCCACCTCTTAAAGCGGAATCTCTAGTAAACGCACTAATGATTTTATAATTATCAATATTAACTAAGTTTTTTTAACCAGTGTTCAGTTAAATAAAGTACATGGATACGTTTTTCATTTAAAAATAATTCTAGTTCTAACTCTTTACCTTCAATATTTTGATCATTAATATTCATGAAAATAGACTTTTCCTTTGTCCTTAAATTTAATTTGCTCTATTGTCCTACAACTAAGTTTAAATTATTGTCACCCTTTTTTGGAACAGATTCCAAGGTCACAAGACAAACATTGTCACTTTTCTGCTCAATAAAAGCAGATTGTTTAGCCAAGTTTTTGGCTGAATAACTAATAAAATATGATAGCGAAGATGCTATCTGTCTCCTAAAATATCTATTCAAAAAGAATTTATCTTCCGTCAATAACAATTTATTTTCTAAATACATGTTAATGTCAATCAGATGGAATTTATATGGATTTTGAAATGTCAATGTATGTATTGTTTGATTTAGCTTATATCTGAGATTGTCTTCGGCCTGTGACAAGCCACGGCTATAAGGAAGTGTGAATAAAATAATGTTTTTAACATCTAATAAGCTCAGTAATTCTAAACAATTTACAATTGCATTTCTGTCGGCATTTCCCCTATCTCCCACCAAAATTAAAAGTGTACAGTTGCTGTTTAAATTACAATTTTTTTTTTTATAATGTTACAGTAAGTTAATCCCGGCATACAATAGTTAGTAACATTTTGTTCTAAATATGAACTAAGTAACTGGCCCATTGATTTCCCTAATTCATCACAAAACATCACTATTTCAGATTTAATCATATTTTGTTTGGTGAAGGAACTACTGGCTTTCTTGTTTGACTCAAGTGAAGGGCTTATGTTTGAAGTCAGCGAGGACTTACAGACCGGCTCAGGACTAATTAAATGGTTGTTTGATGTCAATGTGGAATTTGGCCTCATAAGATCCTTCATGGCTAGACCGTATTCCTGATACTCACTTTTAACATTACAATACCTGTCAGTCATTATGTCTAGTGATTTTTTTAAATTATTAATTACTGATTCTAACTAAAATATTGTTATTATGATCAGAGATATTATTTTCAATTAATAATGAATACATGTCAAGTTCATCGCCTAGTTGCCTTCTCTCATTAATATAGTCCTCAATACACATATGAATGTCAAAATTTTACAATTTTATATCAAGAAATATTATAAAAAGAGATACTAAAATAAGTACATACATAAATAACCATTTCAAAATGATTCTTTCGCCGGTTCGATAAGTTAGTTCTACTAAGAAGATTCCAGCAAGAAAGGGGGGTGCCCACATTGCACGATAATAACACACGATATCGTAAGTAGCAGCACTAACTTTAAGGAAAGAATGTAAATTATCGTGACGACAACCTCAGGTAGATTATTCATTATACCTACTCACGCCGAGTCACACATATAGGTATCCCCGTAGCCATAGGCGGCGGTGCATCCAGACACTCACATTAGCTAGTATTTTTGTATGTATAATGTAGGTAATAGATGGCAAACGTCGTTCCCGATCAAGGCGAGCACCATACATAATAGAAAATCAATAACAATTCTGTAAATTGAACCTAAACTAAACGTCTTCTGCCTAGAACAAATATTACCTATTTACTGTTGCTGTTAGGTCTCGGAATCACAGTTAATATTTACCAATGGTTAGCCCAGATACTTACAAACAGACATACGAAAGTTAAATAGTCCACTATGGTCTCGAAGTGTAGGTTTTATAATTATAATTAAGTAGACAATTCTGCTGTGCTTATCGATTATGCAGTACACGCATAAAAGTGGTTTGGAGACATAGATAACCTCCTAATAGATTCCGCATGCAGGGCAACAAACGCGCGCCACTCATACTTGATTTCGCAAGCATGTAAAGCTATGCCTAAAATCACGACGTCAGTGACAACCAACTTCGCGACCTATGACCACGTGCGATTTTATAATTTAAAAAAATTGTTTTTGCGAGCATTTTACATTTTAAATGGCTTCCTGTTCCGTGAAATGGTATGGCAAGTCGGCGAAGACATCAAATTACCAAAAAGATGGCATTACATTTCACCGGTAAGTAAATTAGACATAAATGTAAATATAAAATTGACTAGGCACCGGAGTTCAATTTATTCTGGTTGGCAATAGAACATAAACACAAACCATTTAGAACCCGTTGATGTCTTTTTGAAATTACTCTTTCACTCATTAGCCAAATTATAATAGCTATCCTTTTCTAACAATACATTACAATAGCACATGAATCGATAGTGATGGGATATCGGTATGACATAGTACGTCATCGATATTTTGCAGTTTTATTGCCGTAGGAGGTGCTTTAAAAAGTAGTACCTATAAATAAGCAACATGTTGTCGCCCGCGACTGCGCCCGGTTGAATTTCGGTAAGCTGCGAATTATTTGCGACCAATTTGTGTGTTGGCATTATTTTAATTTTTTTTCGCAGCTAATGTGATTTAGTATTAGCAATGTAACTGAGATATATATTATTTTATAGGTTTCCTGGATGCCCCGAGAGGAAAAAGAAATGGGTAGATGTAACATCTCGTGGGGAGAGTTGGTTTCCCACCAGTAACAACGTAAAATATTAAGAAAGAAATTATAGTCCCACCGATGACATCAGTTTTTGTGATTTATTTATAATTTCTTTCTTAATATAAATTATATTACTTTACATCTATTGAATAAAAATATAAAATTATAATGTATCATCATCAGAGATGGGGGGCTCGTGGCTTAGTGGTAGGTAGTAAGTAGGAACTGAGAGTTGATAATACCTGTCCCTCTTGATTAAGTCCTGATACCTATTCCTATAAAAATTATAATAATAAATAATAATTTATATATTTTTAAATGTATTTGTGTTTTTTATAAATGTATTTAAAAATGTATATAATAAGAATATTAAGGAATAAACGATATAATAAAATTATAAAAATATAACTATAATATACCTGCGAGTATCAAAATTTTATCGACACATTTTCATCGCTATACCATCTCTAGTATTCGGTGTATTCGAAGATTGACCTTGAAACAGCCAATCATAGCGCACTTACATGTTTCCGCGCGCCCCTCGTATTCCGCCAAAACAGGTGAACTCGGTAAGGAACAAAATTACAGTAATGCGGAATCTATTAGGAGGTTATCTATGTTTGGAGATAAGCGCGAAAAACATATTTTTTGATATCTGAACTACAAGTCGTTATTAGGTATATAACATTTTGAAGTTGGCCTAAAAATAAGAAAAAAAATCGAGCTTTTTATTTACATATTTTTTTCTTTCCTTTATTGTACAGTTTGGATATAATGCGTATTACTGCATTTTCATCTACCATTTTAGCTTATGATCATCACAGTATTGCTAAGGCCAAATGCAGTTCTTGTGCTTATTACTGCATAATTGCCTAGCACGTGTTGAATACTGCGTTTCTTGTTAGCAATCATGTAATATTTTTATGCCGGGTGCTAGTTAAAAGTGTTAACATAGAAGTTAAATTCAGCAGGCAGCTTCGATCTTAGGTGGTTGAGAGACTTACCTAATAAAACAGATAAAACAGAGGTTAGGTAGGTACTTCAAAACTATTTTAACTAGCTGTCCCGCCGACGAACTTTAAACCATCTCAAATTAAAAAGTCATGAAATGAGATACATACAAGCCGTGCGCATTAACATGGCACCTGGCTCGAAAAGAACCCTCCTCACGCTTCCCCGCGCGGGGCCCCGCTATCGTCCGGCGAGACCGGTAGCGTCAGAGCGTCAATTCAGCGTCACACTCGCCGTTTGAGTAATTTGTTACTGAGTTTTTGTTATTGTTACGTTTGGAACTTTATTTGTTACTAGCTGTTGCCCGCAGCTCCGCCTGCGTGTTACTTTAGATCTACATAACTTTTTTATTTATGAAGCGATTGAAAACCAAACCGCAAATTCAAATCAAAAAATCAAATCGTTTCTGAGATTAGCGTGTTCAAACATTCAGACAAACAGACAAAAGTTCTAAAAACCATTGTTTTGAAATTTATTGCGTTCATAAAGCCCCCCTACGCCAGTTTATCCATTATATCTTCTATTATATTTTGTATTATACGAGTACATTAAAAATTCATCTTAAGATACGAAAATATGACATATTATTTATCATCTACGTCGTGTGTGATAGTCCATTGAATTGTATGGCAAGCGATATTGTATCTTAAGTTAAAATATTATAGTATCTTAGCTGTGTGCAGCGCCCCTTAGCGAACTCCACTGCGGGTGACGTAACCTGTTCTGAAGAGCTCTTCAATCTGATCCCACCTTCTTTCTTCCGATCCCGAAGAACGCGTGCCGGGCAGAGATGCCACTCCCACACAGTGGACAGCATGTTCGCGAGAACCGAACGTTTTAAACGTTCTTTTCTCTGCCGCGTATATAACCGCGCATATAACCCTGGGTTCTTTAAGCGGAGCGTGAAGAGGCACATCAGTAGGTAGTCAAGTTGAGGGCCACTCTCTTTAGTATTGTGTGCTGTGAGAGTGGCCCACAATCGCTAGACGTCGTCACGACTTTCCACCAGGCGGGCGGCGTCAATTTGGCGAACCCAATATAAAAAAAAAACCTACGACAAACTTATTATTTGCGGTTGGTACAGTACTCGGGTCTAGGTATCGAACCGCAAAATTAAGTTTGTTTTTTATTGTATATACTTTTCCGGGATAAAAAGTACCCAGTGTGGTGCCCAGGATATTAAAGAATAATTATACCAAGTTTCGTCGTAATCGAACCGGTAGTTTTTGCGTGATGCCTGAACAGACAGACAGACAAAACATTTTTTAAATCACATTTATGGGTTCTGTCATCCTGCTGTCTGCCATTTATTTTTTTGATATCTTCAATGTACAGAATTTTCACTTCTACAGATTTATTATAAGTATAGATTGGTTTTTATTCAGTTTTCTCCGCCACACTTTTGACAGCCTCCGTGGCGTGGCGTGGCAGTAGTGCACGCGACTGCCACGCAGGAGGCGCAGGTTTGATTCCCGCTCAGTGCAAATATAAATGCATGAAACATGTCTATTTGCATCGGTCTGGATATTTCCGTGCCTCGGAGAGCACGTTAACACGTTCACTGCGTTACGGGGTTTTTTGAACCTCGTGCAGTGTTGTCGTTCAGTGCGGATGAAAAAATCTAGGGTGTGCTCGCTGGTGCGGGAGCTGTATCTATGAAATTATTTACTGTATGAGAGAGATAAATATATATTTTTCATGTACGCCGTTTGAAGAAACTGTTGCTATTTTAAAACTATACGGGGTCTTATAAGCCCCGTTACGACCAGAGAGCAAAACTTATCTTCCAGTGCGATACGGGGTTCAAAAAGCCCCGTGTAAATTATTGTCAGTGCTACGGGATCGTGAGCTCATTAGCATTAATACTGTTCTTAGCTCAAGACGTAGTGTTTAATTATCGATAATGAAGCGTTCGCGACGTATGTTGCATCTGTCACAGATTAAAAAGGATGATGAAACTCCTCCATCTCCAAGTTCATCCCAACGACAATCTGCATCCTCAACAATTTACCGCAAGGTTTTTCAGCGGCATCCGAGACCAGCAACAGATGAGTTCGACATTATAACTAGTCCTAGTACTAATCAAACCTATCACGAACTACGTAATGTGGATGTGACCATTGAACAAGTTAATGAAGAGATTTTGTCTAGTTGTTCAAAACAGAAAAAACCCAAGATCACAATTTTGGACAATGTTGTGCTAAAACAAGCGGAAACGACACAAGTTGATCTCTGTCGAAGTTCCGAATTGCCGTTAAGATCGGATGAAATTTTTTTGAAGCCAACGTGCTCCAATAAAAGTAATTTCGAATCCTCGAGTGATGTTTCTGTAAGTGGACAACAGATGGCAGAAGTAACACCCGAAAGAAAACGGTTTTCGGGGAGGATTTTCAACACTTCACCGAAGTCAGATGATACTTTATACAAGCCATTAAGCATGAGTGCAAGCAATTGTGGATCATTGAGCGATATTTCTGTGAGTTTTTTTTATTTTTTTATATTTAGGTCGACAAATTGACGCCACTCGCCTGATGGTAAGCTGAGGCGACGTCTGGCAATTGAGGGCGACTCTCACAGTACACAGGAATACTATAGAGAGTGGCCCTCAACTTGACGACCCTGTAATTTGCCTCTTCACGCTTCGCTTAAAGAGCCCAGGGTTATATGTTGGAGGAAACACGTGCGCAGGCAGGGCGTTCCAAGCCACCATCGTTCGGCAGAGAAACGATCGTTTAAAACGCTCGGTTCTCGCGAAGACGGTTTCCACGGTATGAGGGTGACATCTCTGCCCGGCACGCGTTGTTCGGGATCGGAAGGGAGAGGGTGGGATCAGGTTGAAGAGCTCTTCAGAACACTCACCGTGGTAAATACGGTAGAACGCGGCCAAGGAAGCAATTGTTCGGCGCTGGGCTAGCGGCTCAAGGCTTCCCGTTACCTCCGGACAGTCTATAATGCGAACAGCGCGTCGCTGCATAGCGTCGAGTGCGTCCAGCAAATACTTCGCGGAGCCTTCCCAGAGGTGAGAGCAGTATTCAACGCAGGGTCTAATCTGCGTTTTGTACAGCAGACACCTCTGGTGCGGTGTAAAGAATCGCTTTACCTTGTTCAGTATTCCTAGTTTCCGCGAAGCTAGCCCAATACATCTCTCAATGTATTTTGTGTTATTGAGTAATATGCTAATTCTTGATCAATCTTTTGATGAAGACAAAATGAAAAACTTTTGAAGACGCCAACTGGAAGAAAACAAACTATAAGCCTGGAAGAGTCAAAACTTAGTGTAATACCGATATCAAACATTGAAATTCCCAAAGATGATATACGAATTGCTCAAGACGTAATTAATACTACTGCTGCTGAAAATGACACTGATTGTTCTGATGAAGATGAGGATTACAAACCTTCTAGTTCTTCGGATGACGAGATGACGTCCTCAAGTGGCATGTCTGATGTGGCTGAGTAAAAGTAATGCACCTTCTCATGAAAATGACGATGGCGACGAATGGATTGATATAGACGATACCGTACCAAATATTGAATGCACGTGTTTCCTCCCACATATAATTCTGGGTTCTTTAAGCGGAGCGTGAAGAGGCACATCAGTAGGTCGTCAAGTTGAGGGCCACTCTCAATAGTAATGTGTGCTGTGAGAGTGGCCCACAATCGCTAGACGTCGTCACGACTTACCACCAGGCGGGCGGCGTCAATTTGGCGAACCAAATATAAAAAAAATAAAATAAAAAAAAAAAAAAAAAAAAAAATTGGGCAAATTAATCAGAAAGGAGGCAGATAATAAAGTAAAAAAAATAAAATCATTTTGTAGGAAGTGCAATAAGGCATACTGTTTAGAGTGCTACAATTTAAAACATTGAATGCATCACATCCGAGTTGTAACCTACGTTGATCATATTTTCATTATAATATAATAATAATAATAATAAACAAACTTAATACAACTTTATTAGGTTTAATATATACATACTTATAATATGTTTGAATTTAGTGTTACAGTGTATTGTAGTAAGCTAAGCTATATAATTCCCAGTTTACATATTTTTAATTCAAATACATGTACCTACCTTTAAAATGTGTAACCTAAGTTCCTATATAAAGTTCCTAAGCTGAAATAAATATTTTTATTCAAGAAATAACATTTATCGTTTCTCCTATTTCCCAACACTATAATTTTATCGATATAATTGAGTTCTGTGCGTTACGGGGCAGTACAATCCCGTATTTTATTATATCAGGTGCGGTACGGGGTTTACGAGACCCCGAATAATTTGTTTTCGTTTTATTTTCGTAAATTTTTGACTAATCTAGTGGCGAAAAGACTATAACATAGCTCATTTCATAATCTATCAGACTATAAAATAAAATAAAAGCAAACGTAAAATTTCAGTCAGTTGTAGATTGAGAAAGCAATAAGGGTGTACGGGGCACTTTAACACCCGTATCGCACTATGAAGGAAGCACTTCACGGGGCGCATAATATCTCGTAACGCACTCGAATTCAAGACGGCTTTTGAGCTCACGCAGTGAACGTGTTAAGCCGCGTCGGTCCCGGTTGCCTTACGAACATCTATGGTAGTCGTTACGGGTAGTTGGAACCCTCAAAAGTTCAACACACGTACAATCACGCCTTTATCCCCGGAGGGTTAGGCAGAGGTGAATTACTAGCGCGAGAGCGACCGTGACGTGACTGAGTGCGGTCACCGAAGAGCGGCGAGTGTCGTCAACTGCGATACGATACGAATCACTGTTCACAGTAACCGAAGAACGGTGTGAACTGCGATACGATACGAATCACTGTTCACAGTCACCGAAGAATGGTGTGAAGTGCGATACGATACGAAACACTGTTTACAATCACAATCGCCGTGAGTTCCCAGTCCAGTCACCGCAGTGATCTATGATTGGCGAAATCACGTGATTTATAACCAGTTATTGTGATTTCATTCCATGCCTACAAAGAAGTAGTATAGTAGTTTTTTTGCACTCATTACTTTAAACGTCATACGTTAGAGCCAGGTGCCATGTTAATTCGCACGAGTAGTACATCTCGCCTACAGTTGGTTAAGCGTAAGCTCGTAGTATATGCCGATTACTGTCTAACTTGTTAGCAAAGGAAGCATTTTTGTGCAAGTACAGTGTTTTTCACTAACTAAAACACATTATTTCTAATAAAAAAATTAATAAAATTATTTTTTCCCTATAGGTTATGGCCTTGAAAGGCCATATTTGCAAAAAAAAAACTAAAAACGCAAAAATGTGCACGGCAGAATTATACATAGCCGTTTTCGATTATTTAGAATTCATGAGTTGGATACAAGAAATCAGTTTCAGGAAACTCTTTAAATTTAACAAAATATTCCTATTTCATATCTCTATATTACTGGTAGGTACGTTGTAAGAGGTATTTCTGGAAGCACAATATTATGAGCAATGCCTCCCCTAGAGAATATTTCTCGTATATTTGCAAATCCCTACATCAGTTATACTGTATTCTGCTCAGGTTCGTGGGCTGGGCACAAAAATCACTTTGATGTAGAAATTGAGAAACGTTTTGACCTGCTTATCATCGTATTTGCTCTGTTGAGACTTTTGGTAGTTGTTGGTTTTGATAACTTGGGATATACGTAGGTCATACTATTGTAAGGTTGGGATTGGAGATGCAATGAAAACGCTCTGACTGCTGGATATCAACTAACTATTTATTATTAAGAGACACGTTTATATTAGTGATGATACACAAGTATAGCAAGAGTATATGTATACATACTCGTAGGTTACACACTACACCGTCCCCGAAAGGAAAAATAAAATAATTATTTTACATTATTTTATTTAACTATAACTATTTGATTATTACATTAAACAAAGTAACATGATGCGTATAGTATGCATTATTAAACATGTTGATAGCATAATTACATTATGATAACAAGGTAGCTACATAAACTATGTTTTATTTATATGGGTTAAAAGGTTTATTTATATCGGTTACATTGAAAGTACATACTATTATAAAGTATACAAAAGTTGAAGTTAAAATAAAACAGTAATAATAATAAAAAAACAATGAAAAAAAAATAAGAAAAAAAAGTACAAAACATGTATATTTATTTGATGTATAATGATGTATATATGGGTACTTATATTACACCAATACATTGTATATAACTAGGAATAATACAGCTTAGTTCTATTCTTATGAACTAAATCAGTTTTTCCATTATTAATAATTTCAACATTTGGTGGTACATCTTTAACTACCAAGTATGGACCATTATAAATTCCTTGGAGTTTATTTCCAGTCTCATTTTTTCACAAGTACTAAGTCGTTTGCCTTATATATGGGGCACACTAAAAGTTTTGCACTTCAAGCTAATCGGAACTATTTGAATTTCGACTGTTATACTTTTTTAAACGTTGCAACCTTCTTAGTAATAAAAAAAACAATTGGCGGGAAATCATCTGTCAATTGTTTTTTATCACACATCAAAGTTCTACGTATGCAACGAAAATGGAATTAAGTCGAAAAGATTTTAGAGCGATGATTTTTTATGATTTTTAAAGTTCTCTCTCTCTCCGCAAGACTGTGCCGCCCGTCTTCAAAATGGGAGATTTTGGGAGAGAAGCACCTTGTTTGAGCACCGTGAGGAGATGGTTTGCTGAATTTGAGAGAGGTCGGAAGAATTGAAAGTTCGGAAACTTTGTTGTCGTTGGATCCCTCATGAACTGACAGCGGAGCAGAAGCGGGCTCGCGTTGAATGGTGCTCACAGATGCGACTGAAGTACGACCACGGACATTCTAATGCTGTTTATGACATTGTCACAGGAGACGAAACGTGGATTTATTGTTTTAAACCCGAAAAAAAAACAGCTATCCTGTGAATAGGTGATTGAAAATGAGAACAAGCCAACAAAAGTGAGGCAGGCGAGAAACGTTGGTAAAAAAATGATCGCGTTTTTTTTTCTCTGCTACGGGTCCCATCTGTACAATTCCACTTGAAGATCAAAAGAGTGTTAATGCCGAGTGGTATTCTACCATTTGTTTACCCAGGGTGTTAGAAAAAGTTCGCGAAAGACGACCCAACAGCCGCGTTCTCCTAAATCATGACAACGCTTCTTCACACACGGCCAACAAAACAAAGTCATTTTTAGCTTCCGAAAAAGTACAACTCGTCACCCATCCTGCGCATAGCCCCGACCTAGCACCCTGTGATTTCTGTATTTTCCCCAAAATCAAAGATTTGATGAGAGGTTTCACTTTTACAACTCCGAAGAGGCAGTGATAGCGTTCAATCAGCACGTAGAAAACATGCCTTCAGATCTGTGGTCCTATTGTTTTAAAAAATGGTTCGATCGCATGAAAAAATGTTTAAAATGTAAAGGAGAGTATTTTGAAAAGCAATAAACATAATATTTTGGTTTTAACATGTTGTTTTTTTTAAGTTACGCAAACCTTATAGTGTGACCTACGTATGTAATAGGATGACACCTTATGTCATGCTTTTGTTTTCTGAAAAAAACTTTGTAATAAATTTTGTTACGCCTCTTTTTGCGATGTTTGTAGCCTAAATTTTAATTCCAAAGGGTAATTGTCAAAGTTATAAAGAGGATCTATTTTATTTTGAATCAAATTGGATGGTAAACTGCACTTTTTTCCAAATACAAGTTCAAACGGTGTAAATTTAGTTGCAGTTTGAACAGATGTACTATAAGAGAAACACCAAAAGGGTAGCCATGTACTCCATGAACCGAATGTTTGTTTGTTTGAATTCTTCGATAATTACCTAAGTGTTTATGCGTATTTTGTAACGAACCTATTGTCACATGGTGATAGACAGTGGAGTGCAAAGTAGTTATATTCAGTAATTTACATACGTCTTTGAAAACATATGACAAGAACTCGGTACCTCTATCAGTTGCAATACGAGCTGGAATACCAAATCGAAGTATAAAATTATTAACAAAACTTTTAGCTACGTATCTCTTCTGAAGTTTCAGATATCAAAGGATAGGCTTCTACGTATTTACTTAATTCACATTGAATTGTTAAAATATATGTGTGATTGTAGTCGTCTCTATCTAATGGACCAACTAAGTCCAAGAAAACCTTTTCCATTGCCGAATTAGCAGTGGTGGTAACAACTAATGGTTGTCAAACATAATGAGAACTATGTTTTTGTTTTTTGGCACTTATCACAGTTTTTTATAAATTCCTTTACATCGTGTTCAAGACCTGGCCAAAAGTAATATCTTTTGATGTTATTATACATTCTTCTTATACCAGCGTGGCCACTTGTTGGTAAAAGATGAAAATCGTTCAATATTACCTTTCGCTCGTCTTTGTCGTCAATTATTTTTATGTTACGACTTTATACGACTGGACGATGCGTATATCGACTTTATTTCGGTTAACGACCCTTTTATAAAATCATCATAATATTTATTTCTTATAAAAATCAATTCGTTCACGTTTATTTTCTCACAGAATACTCTCAGTTCCCTCACAAAAGCACTTGGCGTCAGCTGTGCTGGGCAAACTGGATTTATAAACAAAGTCATTCTCAATGACGAATAACAAAATACTTTATTTTCTAGCTCAATTTCTTTGGACCTACGTAGGCTTTTTAAATTATCATAATCAATAAATTTTAGTTCCACAGACATTCTCGGTTTACTATGTATTTTTACAACTCTTGGTTTTCTTCAATTAACCGCTTAACAGTAGCCACTTTATTTTCGTTGACGGCAGTTGAAGGCCGCCCTTCACGAAATTCGTCATGTAAAGAAACTCGATCTCTCTCAAATTCAGCAAACCATCGCCTCACGGTGCTCAAACAAGGTGCTTCTCTCCCAAAAGCATTTTGAAGACGAGCGGCACAGTCTTGCGGAGAGAGAGAACTTTAAAAACATAAAAAATCATCGCCCTAAAATCTTTTCGACTTAATTAAATAAATAAATAAAAATAAATATTTTTGGACATTTTCACACAACGTCATCTAGCCCAAATTAAGCTAATATAAGCTTGTGTTATGGGATCTAGAGAACTGATAAACATACTTATATATTTCTAAATACATACATATTATACATATAAAATACCCAAACTCCGAAACAAACATTTGTGGATCACACAAATAATTCGATTCGACCCGGAATCGAACCTGGGACCTCAGGGGCGGCAGTCGCATACTCATACCACTGAGCCACCGAGGCAGTCTTTTCGTGGCATTCCATTTTCGTGGCATACATAGAACTTTGATGTGTGATAAAAAATGATTTCCCGCCAATTGTTTTTTTTATTACTAAGAAGGGTGTAATGTTTTTAAAAATATTACATTCCAAATTCAAATAGTTCCGATTAGCTAGAAGTGCAAAACTTTTAGTGTGCCCCACGTTATATCATTGTAAACTCGTATTCCTCGAGTAAAAGTCTAAACTTCATTAGTCGACTAGATGGATCTCTCATTCCGAATAAATAAATTAAAGGTTTATGATCGGTTTCAATTTCAAAAAACCTACCATATAAGTATGGACGGAAATGTTTTACACCCCATACTATCGCTAACAGTTCCTTTTCCACTGTAGGATAATTGCGTTCTGCCTTATTTAAATTTCTACTATTCATATATTGGTTTCCTATTAGAGTTACATAAAACAGCACCCAATGAGTACTGTGAAGCGTCAGTTTGTAGAATAAATTTATGATCTGTAGAAAAATTTGGATACTCAAGTATAGGAGGTGTATGTAGATAGCCCAGTTAATTATTAATTTATTGAAAATTGTAAATTAGATCAGATAGATTTGACTCACCCATTCCTTACAACCGTGTATCTTGAATCTGGTGGAAGCCGGTACTGAGATGCTGTTATTACACAAACCACTTTCACTTTGAACAGTTTTTGGATTGTTAAATTATTGAATAATGCTTATTTTGTGGAGACAATTAGTTTGAACGTCCCGAAGATGGCTGACGTTGAATGACACAGTGGCGCCACACAGTCCAGTGGGCGCCGGGTGATTTAGGCAGCCGACCATAGATTATAAAGACCTATACATTTCCTCCCACCGAAATCCACAAGGATTTCCCAGTTACGATACCAAGTTCGGTAGAATTTGTGAACTAGGTTGAGTGTAGGAGGATGTATAACATGTGTAATTGAATAGATAAATAACATATTGAGATATAGTGTAACTAAAGTTAGAACAATGGACTGTATAATGTATAAAAATAAATTAAACTAAATCTATAAGTAAAGAATTATAGTTTAGTTAAAAGTTGTGATCGAGAGGCAACGGGCTTACTTTTGAAACTGGACGAGTTAGTTCGTTGCCGTTCGATGTTTTTAAACGAATTACACAGACCACGCCATCGGGGCCACTATGCAGTTTCGTAATTCTACCTAGTGCCCATTTGAGTGGCGGGACATCTGAATTTATAAGTACAAGATCACCGAGTTGTAAATTGTTTGAAGAACTATGCCATTTTTAGCGTGTTTGTAACGTATGTAAGTAATCTTGTTTCCAGAGTTTCCAAAATTGTTGAGACATCTGCTGGACAAGTTGCCATCGATCCAGTCTAGAGCCAGAAAGATCTGTAAGACTGTTCTCCGGTACAGACAGAAGCTCCCTACCTATGAGGAAATGTGCCGGTGTTAACACTTGAAATTCGTTCGGGTCGCTGGACAGCGCGCAAAGCGGTCTCGAGTTCAGTACGGCTTCGACCCGTATGAATAGTGTGCCCAGCTCATCGAATGATAACGCTCTGGTACCAATGGTGCGTCGTAAGAGAGCGCGGGCCCCTTTAATGACGGCCTCATGTAGTCCACCGAAATTACTGCCCGTTGGGGGATTAAATCGCCAAACAATTCCACGAGAAATAAAACCGTTATTGATATTAATCGATTCGTCGTTTAGAAATTTAGTTATTTCGCTTAATTGTTTATTTGCTGACACGAAATTCGTACCATTATATGAAACGATAGAATGGCACAAACCTCTCCTAGCTGTAAATCGATCGAAACATGCCAAAAAACATTCCGTACTTAATGATGACAACACTTCTAAATGAACTGCTCGTGTCGCACAACACACGAACACACAAAGATAGGATTTGGAGATGCGAGCGTTCCTAGGCGTTGACTCTTTTGTAGGAAACGGTCCGCCCATGTCTACAGAAACAGTGTGAAATACATGAACATCCTGAGAGCGATATTTAGGTAGTTCGCCCATTAAGGGTTGTCGACTCGTAGGAGTTGCTCTGAAACAAAAAATGTATTGCCTAGTTCGCGACCTAATACGAGCGTTGACGATCCAATACTTTTGTGTTAGTAGACTTTGAAGTGTGCGAGGACCCACATGTAAGTAAATTTTGTGGAAATGATCAATTAGAATCTTTGTGAAGTGGGCATCTTTAGGAAGTAAAAGAGGGTGCTTTTGTTGGCAAGATAACTCTGACTGGGAAAGTCGACCCCCCACCCTGAGGAAACAATCAGGGTCAATGAAAGGGTTGAGTTTCTTTAAAGAAGAATTACTATTACCACCCTTTACTAATGCCTGCATTTCACTACCAAAATGATGCTCTTGTACGGTTTTCACTAATATACTGTGGGCGCGCCTAGTGTCTGTCACGGTTAGACAGCCTGTACGTGCGCCTGATGGCAGTCTACAGTTACGTATAAACTGACAGCATCGTGCTACCACATTGATCAATTTACTAAAACTAGAATACTTTTCGGTTACAGTGTAAAGCGAGCTGGTTGAATCAGCATCAGTTGAGACTAACACTGTCTTGACGCACTTAAATTCGGGCGGGTTGCAGTCACGAAACTCGTCCATGATTCTAATTGGCCAATGTAGGCGATCTAGATCGAGCCAGTCTGGTCCTGTGAACCATATCGCGTGGCTAGCAAGACTGACGGTAAAGCTCCACGAGAGCAGATATCGGCAAGATTGTTTACCCCACTGACATGATACCAACTCTCACAGGGTACACTGTCATTAATTTTAGACACCCTAGTGGAAACAAATGTTTTAAGTGTGTGACTAGGTGTATTAAACGAGTATTTTTTGATTGGTTGATCTAAAGAATAGCGCCACAGAATGTATTGATAAGATCGCTGGTCAGGGTCCACGATAATCTGGCGATACATTTTACAGATGTCTGCAGACAAATAAACCTCGTGAAGACGAAAGTTAATTAGAAGCTGGTTGATATCTGCCTGCAGTTTAGGGCCTGGAAGTACGACTGAATTCAGCGACAAACTGTTAGATGACTTACCTGACGCATCAAATACCACACGATGAGACGTAGTGGAACTGCTAGGCTTAATGATGCAAAAATGCGGTATGATGTATTTCGATACCACATCCCGGGCATCACCAAGACAGGTCATATGTCCGAGGTCCTCGTATTCACGCATAAATTTATGGTACTGTATTTTAAGCTCAGGTTCTCTTCCCAATTTTGACTCTAAGTTACGAAGTCGCCGAGCTGCCATTTGACTCGAGTCTCCCAATTCCACCGACTCACGAAACGGATACCTCACTATATACCTACCCGAAGTGTCACGCCTGTGTCCTTTCGCGAACAAGTGCTCTGCCTGCTCTTCATCTGGACTTAGCGGTACGTTAGATGGTACTTCTTCTGTTTCCCAAAACGATCGCATAACTTGTTCAATAGTGGAAAACGCGCAGAAAGAGTCAGAGCGATTCGCGTTGGTAGTTGTAGGATCCGTGGAGTGACAGATGTCTGTCTGCCCCACAAGATCATAACCGAAAATGGAGCTCATAGCAACAGGTAAACCAGATTCTCGCGGAAGTATCTTTTGACCGTCATAAATATATGGAAACAGATCACCGCCGAGTAACATATCTATAGCAGCAGGTCGATAGTACCCTGGGTCAGCTAACCTTATATGTTGAAATTCTGTAACAATCTTATCGGGTAGTGGCAGCGTTGGTAAATTACCAGCTATACTGGCGACTATCACCGCGTCCGTATTCAGTACAGAACCAGGAGAATGTCGTGGTTTAACATTGCAGGTAGTTAAACCAAAATCCTTGACCAAACTACCACCCAGCCCAATGGGTTCAAAGTGACATTGACGTCGCGTCAGGTTTAAACGTTTTGCTCAGTTTTGAGTTATGTAGCTCGTCATGGCGCCGCTATCAATTAAAGCACGTACGGTGTGGAACTGGCCCCAACAATCTGCGACGTGTATAATAGCGGTGCCGAGCAAAACTGTCAAGTTAGCCGAGCACGTCAATGCTACTGCACTAGTATTCGAATTTGCAAGAGAATCTATGTACAATGTGTGATGATGCTTATTTTTGCACACTGTACATCGTACCGTAGACGGACAGTTGTCGATCGAATGTTCTCGTAAACAATTCTCACATAGACGTAATTGTTTGATTTTATCGAGTCGCTGCGCCGGTGTCAGGTCGATGTAGTCAGTGCATCGATAAATAGAATGCATCTTTGTACAGTACAGACACTTAATGGATTTTATTGACATAACACTTTTGTCTGTACTTGTACTTGTAACAGCTGACGACAAGGTCGTTCGCTGTGTTTTCCTAGGTTTTGTGGTAGACGGTTGGCTATCACTCGAAGAACCAGGAATGTGTCCAGCCATCTCGAGAACACGTACGTATTTCTCCACGAATAGTATTAATTCCTCATAAGTAGGTATCTCAGACTGTCCTATCTCTTTTTCTAACTCGCGCCTAGTGACGGAGTCTAAGTTACGCAAAGCGACATAAAATAATATAAATCCCGATAGGTCGTTGACCTTGAGCAGCTGTAAGGCCTTAACGTTTTCTTGATATGTCTGTAAGAATTCGTTAAGTCCCGTGACAGATTCGGCAACTAACGGTTTAAAATTAAATATTTTATCTAAATAATTAGTAGCTAAAGCGCGTTTGTTGTCATATCGCTTCACTAAAGTAGACCAAACAATAGGATAATTGTCAGACGTAAGTGGCATAGACTTCACGATAGTTACCGCTCACCGCTGCAAGTAAATAGTAGAACTTTTCGATATTTGCTATTCCACTATTACTATGAATTAAGCTGAGAAATGTGTCTCGAAAAGTAGGCCAGTTTTCAAGTTTACTATCAAAAGGAAATAGTTCCAACTTAGGTAGTCTAGGTTTCGCGCACCGACTTTCACTTTTACAAGTTTTATTCAACTGATCACTATTTGATTCACTGGAAACAAACATACCTTCATAGACGACACGAATGTGATAGTACATAGTATCAAAGCTACTTAGATCATTGTAGGACGGTACATAACTCGCATACAGACTTTTTTTTATAGCTGTTATAGCACTGACACTCGAATCGTCGGACACTCGAACGAAGTCGGGATAGCGAGAACAAAATTCACCAGCTGATACGGCGTCTGTACCTACCTTCTTTGAAATATCAAATAGTTTTTGCAATCTCATGAAACACATTTCTTTTGTTGTAATATGCGAACCCGCTAAACCGTGAAACTTAACATCAATCGCGGCAGCTAACTCGCTCGTACCTGCAGCTGCGTCGCCCTTAGTCATTTTAAATGAAATTACGAAACTGCAAAGTATGAACAACAATGGCGTTCACGATCGTGATCGCAGATACCTTAGTAAAATGAAAACTTAAAGTACTGTGTTTTGCATTAAAATATACACTGATTTGAGATACGATGTGTATATTTCTATGTTTCACACAGGTTTTAGACTCCTACATTAGGAATTGACGTAGAAATATGCAAATATGTCGCACCCGTGTAGGTACCTACTTAATAGTTTTATAATGAAAGTTTATGAAATAATGAATTTATATCGATAAATACATGTAAATACATAGATATTCAGTTGTATTGATATCGTAACTGATCGATCCTGGCTCGATTTGACCAAAATGTATGTCGATAGCCCAGTTAATTATTAATTTATTGAAAATTGTAAATTAGGTCAGATAGATTTGACTCACCCATTCCTTACAACCGTGTATCTTGAATCTGGTGGAAGCCGGTACTGAGATGCTATTATTACACAAACCACTTTCACTTTGAACAGTTTTTGGATTGTTAAATTATTTAATAATGCTTATTTTGTGGAGACAATTAGTTTGAACGTCCCGAAGATGGCTGACGTTGAATGACTCAGTGGCGCCACACAGTTCAGTGGGCGCCGGGTGATTTAGTCAGCCGACCATAGATTATAAAGACCTATACAGGTAGGGATGAAATTATAGTTTTTAACGTAGAAAATGCAGTCTGACATTTATGATCCCATTCAAAAGGTGTATTTTTCTTTGTCAACTGAGTCAAAGGGTTAGCTATATTTGCAAAATTTCTATTGAATTTACGATAATAGTTTGCGAATGCTACAAATCTGATTACCTCATCTATATTTTTTGGAACTGGCCAATTACTCAATGCCTCAATCTATTTTGGATCGGAGAGTACACCTTCACCCGATATCACATGTCCTAGGTATAATATATCCTTTTTTAGAAAGTTACATTTGTTAGGGTTTAGCTTTAGATTTACTTGACGTAACCTAGTAAAAACATCAATAAGATTTTTAGTAGCATTTTCTAAATTTTTACCGAAAACGATAAGGTCATCCAAATATACGAGACACTTCTCGTATGTCAATCCAGACATAGCTACAGACATTAATTTTGAAAAGGCATTTTGACTAGTCTTGAGCCCTTGGGGCATTTTTGTCATTCGGTACTGCGATGACAAGGAGGCAGTACTTTTATTACCTGTTTCGCTATTTTCTGAAACTTTATACTGACCTACACTAAATGCCTTATATTTTCGACTCGCAACGTCGAGTTCACACTGGTAGTATCCGGTAGAAAGATCAAGTGTAGAAAAATAAATAGAACCTGAAAGAGAATCCAATATTTCGGGTAATATTAGGAAGTGGAAAGTTGTCATCTTGTATGCAATTATTTAATGTACTATAATCTATTACTAAACGGCAATTTCAGGAAGTGGAAAGTTGTCATCTTGTATGCAATTATTTAATTTACTATAATCTATTACTAAACGGCAATTTCAGGAAGTGGAAAGTTGTCATCTTGTATGCAATTATTTAATTTACTATAATCTATTACTAAACGGCAATTTTTATTTCCTGAATTATCTATCTTTTTTGGAACCAACAGTAATGGACTTGACCATTCCGACTGACAGGGTTCAATTATGCCGTTACTACTTTACTTTTAAAACTTCTTTATTTAATAAATATATTACAGGAGTTTATACATAATCTTAACACTATGTACAAGCTAACTTGCATTAGGAACTATTTTTTACAGACTAGGGCGTTCTCTCTGAGACAGTCTTGATAATGCCTCGTTTAGAGGCGAAACAATTGTCGATGTTTTGTTGTCCTTTTGATTCTGCGAAAAATTAATGCTATTAATTAATGCTAAAAAGTTTTTTCTTAAAAATTTTTTACTTACCATTTTGTTTAGACTAGGGCGTCTTTATAAAATACTTAAAATAAGACATTTAGTTGGTTGTTACAATTGAAAATGTTTTATACTAACTTAAAAGTAAACATGTAAGCATAGTGAGCATTACATTTTAATTAACGTCTACCTACTACTAAAATGGAAGTATCGACAGGATACCTAATTTGCAACATACTAAATTGAATCTGGCTATTTATATCTACTAAGTAAGTATTAGCCTAATGGGTATGGTGAGAAGGCTCAAGATTACCTACACATTGTTTTATATAATAGTCCAATCGAACAAATTGCTAATTTACAAGAAGTGGCAACTATTTTAGCTACCAAAAAATTGCCTTGTGATCTACCTACTGCACTTACTGTTTACACAGTCATTGTGATTGCCTATTAAATCATGACAATTTCCAGGTATTTGACACAATCCTATGATGCACATTTACAAAAACACACAAACAAACCTACTAAGAATGTAATTTATAGGTAATTTTGTCAGATAACATGTACCTGTAATAGTATATATTTTGGTAAACTAATAACATTTACGAAAGCTATCTTTGTAAAATAATGTGTGTAGGTACGTACCTAGTGAATGAACAATGTTTATCATCCATATCCATACATTGTACATTTTATTCATCACAATGGCAAGCACCACATCAAGTGTTAAGCAACACAAACAATTAATTAACACCTTTAATTCTAAAATGAAAATAATAACATGCTAAGAAGTTAAAATTCACTAAGTATTTACCGTGTTGTAGGGTAAACATAATTAGAAAATAGTTAAGCGGCCAGCAAAACCGGTCTCGCTTGTTCATGCAGTCGTACACCTTCGTCATTCGCAAGTAAGCAAATAGTGATGGGGCAGCCGATATCGATTGTAAGTGCCCGCGTACGTTGTATTTTGTAACCTGGTGGTACCAATTTTTAGAATTATGGGGTTTTTATGGTGCCTGTTTCTGACTAGATCATAAAATTGGCGCGACAATTTAAAAATAAATTGTTTGATGGGAGGGAAATTAATACGATTGTGTAGCCGGACTAAGTTAGTCCGGAATGGCGTATTGTAGCATATTTTTAGGGCCTTATTTTGAACGATCTGCAACAGTTTGTAGTTGCTGTCGCAAGTACTATTCCAAACTGGTGCCCCGTTTGTGACACATGGCCTCACAAGAGACGAATAAATTTTTAGTTTAGTTTCAGGGCTCAGGTTTGCTCATCTATTTAAAATTGGAGAAAGGGCATTTATGGCTTGGATACCTTTAGATTGCAGGCATATGGTATTATTATAGCAATATTATTGTATTATTATAGAAATATTATAGCCATACAAAATAAACATAATTATAGACTAAAAATTTTTACATTACAAAATATCGTTTAAAAAATCCTCCGCGTCATTGCCGACTGGGAAGGTTCCAAGAATGCTGGCTGTGTTGCCACGTTGGATGTATTTGTAGGAATGTAGAATTATTTGACTGTAATATTGTATTGAATAATAATTATATCTTGACATGTGATAGTTATTTACTATCAAATTTTTTGCGACGACAGGTAGCTACTTTGCTAGCTAATTTCGTATTGAGTCAAGCCAAATTATTGGCTTATCAACCTGCTTTTATTGAACAGAATAATATTGACATAGACAGTTTGGAGACAATCCAAAAAAACTAGTTTGACAGATAATAAATCTAGCAATCTTTATTTTAAATATATGCCCGAAGGTAAGGGACCTGTGGCCTTTGGGGAAATTGAGCCGACCCCTAGTAGTAGTATGTATGGGGGTGAACCAGGGCCGAGCCGCCCCTGTGTGCGAAGTGTGCGGCGCACACAGGCGCCAAGACGATAGGGGCGCCCGCGCCGCCACCGAAATTATTTTGGACGACGTATTCTTTTTAGTAGAGTAGGTACCTATCGATTAGTAAGTAACCGCAACATGTCTTGCAAGGCTCCCAAGATAATATTCACGATGGTTGTTTCCAGCTGGGCTTTAGTTTACATTGATTAGGTACAACTTACCTACGATCAAAAGAACTGCGCCGATCAATTTCATCAAGGCACGCCCGCCGTGAGTTTGTTTATGAACGCAACCCGATGCGGTATGTGCGACGCGACGCAAGCCGAGAGGAGCCACGGGTATTCCCCCGTCCGCCGGGCGCCACTGGAAATACCTGCTGCGTGTAACCAGAGACGCCCGGCAACGGACGTCAGAGCGGCTGGGGCCTTGGGCCGCGGAATTATAAAAAAAAACGGGTATTCCCCGATTTTAACGAATGAGAGAGCCAAAATAATTGTTGTAATACAGTCGAATTAAGAACCGACTTCCAAAAAAGTCTGTTGAAAAATTAAAATATTAATCTAGTATGTTATTATATTCTGAGGGAATTAACACGAATCTTACCGGTTTTACCGGCCTTGGTTACCTGGTTGAAACGTCAGGTACAAAAGGTATGTACCTACCTACATACCTGCATATATAGGTATGATACGTGCTAATTCCCGTCGAATATTATAATAGATTATGTAACGCGATACATAGCTTAATTAAAAGTTTAATAGTCTACTAGGTACACACTAAAAACAATATATGTACATATTGTGTTAGGTACTGGGACAGTTTTACGTCTTCAAAACTAGAAGAAGAACGTGGTAAAAATACAATTAAAAGAAGTAATTAATATTTTACGACTCTACTCTACCATGTACTTCCTAAGAATCATTTGCACAACAAGTGCAGGAGCTGGCACCGGCAGCCAGCCAGCGTGGACGACACAGTGGTCGGAGCTAACCAGTGGGGTGCCTACCAACACACTGTACTGGGCTGGGCGACTCACCAGCTGCAGTAGATCGAGCAAAGTGGGCGCCTGATCTCACCTGTCTGGTATCCGTGTGAACCCGAATACCGACATCTACTGCAGTAGTAAGTGACAAGACGCAGAGACTAGCTTCGTCTAGAACCGTGTGGTTAGATGGGAGTCGACCCACCAGACGAAAGGGTTCCAAAACCCCCCTGATGCGTGGTCACCAGGCCCGCACCGGTCACCACCGGCATGCGGCACGACGACACACATCAGGATTATCCTCTACCTAGTGGGGCAGCCTTCTGGGGGTGGTTGGTTCCATTTGGGGCCCTGTGTTATACGTTAGGTTAGGCGGGCGGCCAGCGGCACCAAAGTTTCTAAGGGTCTTCCTGGCCAGGGCGGGTCGACCCACACTTGACTGCACTGCGCCACTGGTGCCATGCCTGCTGCGCCACTGGTGCCATGCCTGCTGCACCACACACACATCGCCCCGGGCTCGGCAGTGTAGCATCTGAACCCCCAACACAACCCAACCTAGGCTGGGTTACTTGGGGGGCTTTATACCATCTGGACCAACACTCATGTACCAACTGGTATTATGTATACCGCAGTATACCGTGAATTCAAGTTGCCTCGTCCGTTGATCAGCAAGTGTGCCGCTAGCAGGTGAGGTCGGTGGGGCCCTGAATATGTTTTGGTCCCTTAAACCAATTAGCGTTTTATTTTTCGCAGTAATTGGCAAGCGAATTGGTTTTACATATTTATAAAAAAAAACATTGAAACATGAAGATTCGTAAAAAAAGGCGCTTCATAGGGTTCACACACAGGCGCTGCCAGGGGACGGCTCGGCCCTGGGGTGAACGCAATTCTGTTGAGCATAACATTATGTCTAGTAGTTTAAACATAGTACACCAAAATATTCAAGGCTTATCTGATAAACTTTTCGAAATCGACCTTTACATTAGGGACCACAATGTTCATATTTTTTGTATAACAGAGCATTGGTTAAAAGACCACGAATTATTGTTCAACAGTGAATTTTACTCACTTATTAGTGCGTTCGCAAGAAAGAAGGCTATTCGTGGTGGCTCCCTAATATTCGTGTCTAATAATATAAAATGTAAAGAACGTAAAGATATTGTTGCTTTTTCTATAGAGCGCACTATGGAATTGCTTGAGCGACTCATTGTCCTCTGTGTCTATAGCCCACCGGATTGTGATTACGATTCATTTGAGATAGTAATGGAAAATGTATTGAAACAATTGTGTCTTAGTAAAAAGCATGTTGTGGTGTGTGGTGATTTTAATGTTGATGTACTTGTGCAGTCACCTAAATGCATTAAATTTATCAATTTATTCAGTTCCTTCGGCTTACAACACTTATTTTCAGAGCCAACTAGAATCACATCACATTCTGCAACATGTCTAGATAATATATTTTGCAACTGTGAACTCCTGACAAAGGAGGTATTAAGTAACTTCAAATCTGACCATCTGGGGCAGAAGGTCGTATTTCCCATCAATATCACGGCTAAAAGAAAAAAAAATTACATATGAGTACATATCGCCTAGAACGATTTAATGAAAGCGTTTCTGCAAAAGTTGCTAGTATTGACTTTAACCAGGTTGATCCAAATAACTTATATGAGTCCTTGTTTAATACAATTAAATCTGAGTTCGACAATATATTTAAATCAAGAACTTTTTATAAAAATGGAAACCTCCAGTTCTGTGACTGGGCAACCACTGGCATCTACAAAAGTAGAGCTAAGTTGTATGAATTATATGGTATGAAGCAATATAATTTTAATCCTGATTTTATTCAGTATGTTAAAGATTATTCTAAAACTTTCAGAAAAGCGTGTGTTGCTGCCAAGTCATTATATTTGAGTAATAAGATTAAACAGTCCAACAATAAAGTCAAAACGACTTGGAATATAATTAATGCTGAAACCGGTCGCCTAAAGCCCCGTGACAATGACTTTGAATTAATTATTGATAATAAAGTAATTAACAAAGAACCAGATGCAGCACAAACCTTTAATTTTTTTTTTATAGACATACCCGCGAATATAACTAGCTCCTTGAATTCTTGCCCAGTTAAAGCTCAACGTATGCTGGAAAGCGGCATGAATTAGTGTCATGTCTCATTTAGCTTTGAATATGTAAACCCCAATGATATTATAAAAGTATTCAAGTCGCTTAACTCAAAAAAGACAGTTGACTTGTGGGGTATTTCTGTAAAATTGCTTCAGTCCATTATTGTGAATATATCTCCACATCTAGCTGCAATATTTAATAAATGTGTCAATAGTGGAGTGTTTCCTGATCTCATGAAATACAGTAAAGTGATACCTTTATTTAAAACTGGAACAAAAAGCGACCCTGGTAATATTAGACCAATTTCAATACTACCTGCCATTAGTAAATTTTTTGAAAAAATCATATTGCAGCAATTACAATCACATTTTAATTCAAATATGCTACTACATAATGAGCAGTATGGATTCACAAGAGGTCGTTGTAGCATTCACGCAGGGGTAACGCTTCTGAAGCATATTTTCAATGCCTGGGAGAATAAGCAAGATGCCATTGGTATATTTTGCGATCTCTGAAAGCTTTTGATTGCGTTGAACATAATACCCTATTACGGAAACTCAATTATTATGGTATCAGAGATTCGGCACTGGACCTAGTTGCCTCACACCTCGGTGATAGAATACAACATGTTGATATCAATGGTAGTCGGTCTTTAGGGGCTTCTGTAGCTATGGGCGTGCCACAAGGATCAATTCAAGGTTCGTTTCTATTTTTAGTTTACATTAATGATCTACCGTTCTATGTACAGAACTTGTGCGACATTGTTCTATTCGCCGATGATACATCACTTATTTTTAAAGTTGATTGCAAGCTGAGGAATTTTGACGAAGTAAATAGTTCACTTGCACTAGTTCTGGATTGGTTTACAACCAACAATTTAATTCTGAACGCAAAAAAGACTAAGTGTGTTAGATTTAGTATGCCTAATGTTCAGAACTACGGTACTAATATTATTTTGAACGGTGATACCCTTAATCTTGTAGAATCAACCGTATTTTTGGGTATTAGTCTCGATAGTAAATTACAGTGGAACGCCCAAATATCGGGTCTTGCAGGGAAACTTAGCTCTGCGGCTTTTGCTATTAGTAAAGTCAGACAGCTCACGGATGTAGAAACTGCCAGGCTGGTTTATTTTAGCTATTTTCACAGTGTCTTGTCGTATGGAATTTTACTGTGGGGCAAGGCAGCTGATATAGAGATCATTTTTATACTCTAAAAGCGAGCTATACGTGCGATTTATAAACTGAATGCACGAGTTTCTCTTAGAGAAAGATTTAAAGAAATCGGTATTTTAACAGTTTCATCACAATACATATATGCGAATATTATGTTCGTTAAACAGAATATACATTTATACAGTATGAACAGTGACATACATGCAATAAATACTAGAAATAAGCATAAATTGGTTGGGACGTATTATCGTTTACAGAAGGTTCATGACTCCTTTGCAGGATTGCGTTAGGTGTGCGTTTTTATAACAAAATTCCTCTAAACATTATGAACCTTCCTTTAAATAAATTCAAAGTGGCTGTTAAGACACACCTCCTAAAAAAAACATATTATACTATTAAAGATTATTTAAACGATACAGAGAAATGGCAATGAGTTGCTTGCTCATCACTCGAGCTACATAGGGGCTACTTCTGTTTGAAATGTTGTTTTATTGCTGAAACTCACTTATTATTGTTAAATTATTATTATTATGATATTGTAAGGTATGGGTACTTTGAGATTATGTGGCACCTTTAACTAGTATTTAACTTTTTTTGTGAATAACAGAGATTCATAATTTTTAAGTTCACTTGGTCCACACATGGTCACGTACTGCCCTTGCCCTCTTTTTATTGTTGTAACAGAATCATTGTATTTACTGGCGAATAAAAAGAGTGGCCGTGAGTTTTTCTTGCCAGGTTCTTTCCTCACAGGCTCTACCTATTGCCTTGCGAATCTGGCGGTAAATGTAAATGTAGAAGCATTTTCTTTTTCTGACGTTCATAAGTGTTACTTGTGACCTACATGAATAAAGATATTTTGATTTTTTAATTTTTTAATTTTTTTTTAATTTTGATTCCTGGCTGCAATTCGGATGAACAAACAAGACATTCTTCAGTAATACTAGTTGAAATATAATGTACTGATTCGGACCTTGGTGGCAATGTATAGCCATGGGAATGATCTTTTAAAGGCAATATAACATTTAACATTTTCATTAAAGTCACTATTTAATGTTAGAGTTAAACAGTTAAGATTCAACATAGCATTGTATTTCGTAAGAAAATCCTGTCCTAATATGCAATGTGCCTTACAAGGCAAAGAATTGAAAACAAATGTCCCGATGAATCATAACAATGATCATAACAGTTGCTAAGTGTTAAATAAACATATCCGATTCCTTCTACTGTGCCGCCGATTGCCCCTTATCTTAATGCTCTCTTTATGGGTCGAAATGTTGAGCTCAATTACATGTTTATATTTAATGGCAAAAATAGTAGCTCCTGTGTCGATTAAAAAGGAATAATAATATCTATCTACATAAAAATTTGTACAAAAAGTACTATTACTTGCGCATATAAAATTGTTAATCACCAAAAAATTTTGAAGTTTCTTCAATTTTAGCTGATTCATCACTTAGTACATGCATACCGTTAGTACTTGCTGACCTTTATGGTACCTATTATTAAAATAACGATTCGAGTACGTACCTCTCGTAGGCTGACCTCGAGTACGACCACGGTGGAAAGAAGCGCTATGGACAAGTCCATAAATATCTCACTGATCTCTCTACCATAGTCATCTATTGGCTACGGAACTCTTTTTTGGTAAAAAAATTGATCGCATATCGATCAACAATGATTCTACTGTTGCATAACTCGATTTAAGTTTTAATTTGGCAGTGTAAGAAAGACTATTTTTCAACACAAAGTTAATTAATTCTGATTTACATGTTTCGTTTTTTAGTGTAGAGCTGTAATACTGAATGCCGTCGATCAATAGTCGTATCGATTCTTCACCCTTGGTACTGAGAGGTAATAAACTCACAGCTATTTTTAAATTAAATAATGCCATTTTTGGCTGTATTACATCACTATATGTTGAGTCAAATGTTTTATTAGCACTAAGTACTAGTGCTTGCTTTTACGTGTAACTTATTACAAAATTATAATATTTCGAAAAATTATTAATTAATCTTATCACTGTATGCTTTGATTAAAGATAACGAAACGCCACTATATAGCTTCTCATCGATCCCTGAATAACTCATCATTCACCGAGTCTTTTCCCAACTCAGTTGGGGTCGGCTTTCCAGTCTAACTGCGATTCGGCTAAACTTCGATATTTTCCGTGAAGCGAGTGCCATAGATGTTCGTACGACACACGGGACCGACGGCTTAACGCGCTCTCCGAGGCACGGAGGGGTCTCAGTGTCTTAAGAAATGGTCACCCATCCTAAGACCGGCCTGACCAGATGTTGCTTAACCTTTGCAATGTGTTAACATTGTCGGTAACCACTAGACCACGAGCCTCACTCGATCCCTGAATAATTACTATCGTAAATAATAGTTGCTTCGCTCAATTTATTTATTAAACGTTCTTTTTTCGTAGCTTAATCTTACCAAATTATCTTTAAACACTTTAAATTTTTCATAAACATCATTGAGCTCTTGGGCCATAATTTGACAAGATTACATATAATTATTTTTAACATTCTTACGATCTAAATAGTAATAAAATATTAGCTTTAAACAGTTACCATTGTCCACCGCAGTAGCTAGATAAGTTCATATTTAGTCACACTTTTCGTAATAGTTTAGGACGCACTTTGATTCTGCCCGAAATTGTCTAATACAGGTTTGCACGTCGAACACTCACACGAAGGACACCGCGTAGCGCACGTCGCACATCTAACACTATGGTCTCGTTCTCTAGGTCCTCTCAAGGCAAATGACCTTCTCAATGTTTGGCGTTCAATCTGGTCATTTATCCATGTATGGTGACTATTCTGGTTAATTATTACATTTTCTGGACGTGGCGCATTAGAATTACACATGATACACAAGTATAGCAAGAGTATGTATACATAGCTTACACACTACACTATAAGTTTTGCGTAACTTAAAAAAACAAAATGTTAAAACCAAAATATTATGTTTATTGCTTTTCAAAATACTCTCCTTTACATTTTAAACATTTTTTCATGCAATCGAACCATTTTTTAAAACAGGAGGACCACAGATCTGACGGCATGTTTTCTACGTGCTGATTGAACGCTATCACTGCCTCTTTGGAGTTGGTAAAAGTGAAACCTCTCATCAAATCTTTGATTTTGGGGAAAATACAGAAATCACAGGGTTGTACTTTTTCGGAAGAGTTGTACCTACTTTTTCGGAAGCTAAAAATGACTTTGTTTTGTTGGCCGTGTGTGAAGAAGCGTTGTCATGATGTAGGAGAACGCGGCTTTTGGGTCGTCTTTCGCGAACTTTTTCTAACACCCTGGGTAAACAAATGGTAGAATACCACTCGGCATTAATACTCTTTTGATCTTCAAGTGGAATTGTACAGATGGGACCCGTAGCTGAGAAAAAACATGCGATCATTTTTTTACCAACGTTTCTCGCCTGCCTCACTTTTGTTGGCTTGTTCTCATTTTCAAACACCCATTCACAAGATTGCTGTTTTTTTTCGGGTTCAAAACAATAAATCCACGTTTCGTTTCCTACTTAGCCACATTATTTTCGTTGACGGCAGTTGAAGGCCGCCCTTCACGAAATTCGTCATGTAAAGAAACTCGACCTCTCTCAAATTCAGCAAACCATCGCCTCACAGTGCTCAAACAAAGTGCTTCTCTCCCAAAAGCATTTTGAAAACGAGCGGCACAGTCTTGCGGAGAGAGAGAACTTTTAAAATCATAAAAAATTATCGCTCCAATATCTTTTCGACTTAATTCCATTTTCGTTGCATACGAAGAACTTTGATGTGTGATAAAAACAATTGACAAATGATTATCCGCCAATTGTTTTTTTTTATTACTAAGAAGGTTGCAACGTTTAAAAAAATATAACATTCGAAATTCAAATATTTCCGATTAGCTAGAAGTGCAAAACTTTTAGTGTGCCCCATGTACATCTACGTGATTTGGTTTAAGAGTGTTTTATGTTTGCTAAATTGAGCGCACAAATAACACAACGTCATCTAGCCTGTGTTATGAAATCTAGACAACTGATACACATACTTAAATATTTCTAAATACATACATACCTACATACATAGAAAATACCCAAACTCAGAAACAAACATTTGTGGATCACACAAATAATTTGATTCGACCCGTAATCGAACCTGGGACCTCAGGGATGGCAGTCGCATACTCATACCACTGCGCTATCGAGGCTATTCCCCCATGTAAGTACTAGTCCCTATTCTGTGCTATTATGTTTAAAATTACTTCTAAGTTTTCGTAGTAGAAGAAAAGAAGAAGTCTATCAAATGTCAATCAAAACGTAGGGAAGCAATAACATAGGTATCGTAGTTAGTACCTATGGATTTACTTTTTTTCTAAATCTAAGCTTGCACTAGGTAATCTAAAGTTACCGAAGCTTGCCTACGTTCACGGATAGCGGATCGAAACGATGTGCAGCAATTTATAACCCAGTATCAGTTTCGTATTATTAAGACTTCGAGGGCGATTAAAGTATCCCAGATATTCTCCGTCTTACGAACCCAAAAATATAAATAAACCATCCACTGCTAACTAGCTGTATTTAATGTGTAATAAAATGCGTAAATTGTAACTCAGCCACTTTCACCCTTTTAATGTGACGAATAAAACATTTCGACATCTGACCAGGCAATTCTTAAGGGTGATCCGATTTATAGTCCATAAAAACTTTGCGACAAGCAGTGGGATATTGCACTGTGAAACAATTGTAAGTTTTGGATATTTTTATTGAGGTAATTTAAATGAATAAATTACATCACCCGATTGTCAAAACTCATTCGGGCGATTTGTTACGTAGTGTGGGTTTTTTTTGATAAATTGTACATTTAAAAACCATAATATCCCTTCAATATAGCGTCGGCAATTAATTAATGTGTACACAAAGTGAGATATACAAAAATAAAAACAAAAAAAAATTGTATAGCTCACATTCCTTTTTAGGGTTCAGTACCCAAAGAGTAAAACGCGAACCCTATTACTGAGACTTCGATGTCCGTCCGTCCGTCCGTCTGTCTTGTGCTGTGTCTCATGCTGTATCCCCGTGATAAGTAAGTAGTAAGAAGAACAACAAATACTAAAAACTATGGAATAAAATCAATATCTGGGGGGTGCCCATACAACAAACGTAAGATTGCCATTTTTATAGGTAACTAGCGGGTCGCCCGCGGCTTGGCCCGCTGGATAAATTATTTACTAAAAACCTTCCTATCCATGGGTGTAAATTGCATCAAAATCCGTTGCGTAGTTTAAAAGATCTAAGCATACATACGGTCGGAGCTACTTTGTTTTATAATATGTAGAGATGGTACGGCACCCTACGTGCACAATTCCGAGATGTACTTAGCCAGTTTTGATAAATTTAATAAACACACGCTTTTTACTGTTTAATTATTGTATTGATCAAAGTGATGATGACAAAATAACCTGTTGCTAAACTAAGTACCTACTCCTCCTATATACCTATAACTAGTATCTAGTATCTGCTTTCAACTTGTTTTCAATTTAAAACAAATACTATTTTTTTTTAACAAAGTACCCTGCGATTACAAAAGCTTTTAGAATTAGTAGATTGAATGGTAGCGATTATTTGGGGTAATTAACTAGGGCCGTCGGGATCGTTACCATCGAACATTACTATAATGAAACCAGGAAACAATATATCGGTGGACCACTTAATTCGTTGCCCCACCAGTCCCTTAACCGACTTAATTGTAAAAAGAAATCCGTATTTAGCATTGTAAACCACTGATGTTTTACTGTCAAAGACTGTATTGTAACCTGTTTGTTCTTATAAGACATTGAAGGAGAAGGCAGAGGTGCATTTCACACCCACTTCTTGCCATTTGGTCCCACGTTACAGGACGGCAACCATCATAATATTTTGGTTTTGTATATATTATTTTATCAAAGCGGGCGACGACGGCACGGCGTCCGCTAGTAATATTTATTTAGATAGAAATTATAAATCACAAAATCGGAAATTTCGGATTCCCCTTGTTAAAGCAAACTCATTGCTTCCAAATACAGAAATATATTGATTTGGTAAGGAGTCATCTAAAAATGCAGTGTTTAAATATCGTTGTAACACAATTAAATGGTACCGTTCAGCAGAAAGAAGCGGTGGTTCCGATGCTGGCCCGACGTAGGTCTAGAAATTATATATGAAGCAAAGATTAGA